>PVJS01039811.1:0-18736 GCA_004027185.1 Glis glis | reverse complement strand
AACCCAGGGGCGTTCTACCTCCGAGCTACACCCCCAGCCCTATTTTTTTATCCTTTATTTTGAAACCGGGTCTCACGAAGTTGCAGAGGGCCTCACTAAGTAGAGAGAGAGAAAAAGACAGGGAGGGAGAGAGAGAGAGAGAGAGCTGAGGCTGGCCGCGAACCCGGATCCTCCAGTCTCCGCCTCCCAAAGTACTGGGATTACAAGCGTGTGCCACCACACCCGGCTGGATGATAATTTTTCTCAAATGTTTTTTGGAAAATCATGCCATGTTTATATTAAAATAAACATCGGTAAGACGGGCATGGTGGCGCATGCTTGTAATCCCAGTACTTGGGAGGCTGAGACAGGAGAATCACAGGTTCGCGGCCAGCCTCAGCAACTTGTGAGGCCCTCCGCAACTTAGTGAGACCCTGTTTCAAAATAAAGAATAAAAGATAGGACTGGGGGTATAGCTTGGAGGTAGAATGCCCCTGGGTTCCATCCCCAGTACCACAAAAGAATAAATAAATAAACATAGGTACATTATGGGATAAGGTTTCAAGTCATCTGAATTTAAATATAATAAAGCCAGACGTGGTGGCACACGCTTGTAATCCCAGTACTTGGGAGGCTGAGACCGGAAGATCCGGGTTCGCAGCCAGCCTCAGCTACTTAGTGAGGCCCTCCACAACTTCGTGAGACCCTGTTTCAAAATAAAGAATAAAAAATAGGGATGGGGATGTAGCTTAGAGGTAGAATGCCCCTGGGTTCAATCCCTGGTACTGCAAAATAAATAAATAAAAATAATAAGCTATGCAGCTTCAAGAAAATTGTTTGTTGCAGGTGACTTTGCGCTTTTCCCTGGTCCCCCCGTATATATGTGTCCACAGGGGTGCCTCGGTGGCTCAGACTGGGAAGCGCTGATAAGAGTTAAGAGGAGAACAGGCGTTTCTGGGGGGCCCAGTTGTCATCGCTCCCCCGGCCCAGATGCAGCCAGTGAGCTGGGGGCTGGGCACGCGGACACCGGTGGTGGGAATTAGGTGGGAACGAGCAGAGCTCTGAGCTTATAACCGATCAGCGGTTTCCAGCTTTGCTGATCGGAAGGTGGGTGATAAGATCAGCGGATTACAAAGCACCCAGTTGGTCATGATAAAGAACAGAGTAAATAAGCAAAATCCAAATCTAATTAAGTGCTAGATTTGTTTGGTGGTACTTATGCTTTATGGCTATAAAGTTTCTGAATTTCCTACTGGAAAAATAGCTTTGCTATTGAAAGTGTACCTAATCCCCTGTGCCCTTATCCCTGGAAACAATGCCTTTCCTTTTTTTTTTTTTTCTTTTCATTACTGGGGATTGGACCCAAGGGTGCTTTAACTACTGAGCTATATCCCCAGCCTTGTTTATTTTGAGACAGGGTCTCCCTAAATTGCCCAGGCCGGCTTGGAACTTGTGATCCTCTTGCCTCAGCTTCTTGAGTACCTGGGATTATCGGCTTGCACTACCACGCCCAGCTCTTATACCCATTCGTGATGACTCTGGGTTGTTAAAAACAGAACTGCCTTATCACAGCAGCGCAGCTGGCTTCCCAACAGCTCAGGTCTCAGGTCGGCTTCCTGCCGGGCGCTGCCGGGTCCTGCCGGGTCCTGCTGGGTCCTGCTGGGTCCTGCTGGGTCCTGCCGGGTCCTGCCAGGTCCTGCCGGGTCCTGCCGGGCGCTGCCGGATCCTGCCGGGTCCTGCCTGGCCCTACCAGTGCAGGGTGGGGAAGCCAGTGTTCTCCCTGTAGTTGCATTGAAGCCTGTGGTCTTCTGCCTTCATGGCTGCCGCTGCTAGTAAGTACAGTCATTTAGGAAAGAATCATAGAGTTCACAAAGCTGATAAGGAGCCTAGAGGGCACCTGATCCCATCTCACAGGCAAGTCCAGAACCCCATCTTCTGTACACACACACACTTTTATTAGTGATTGTAGTCTCACATCATACTGTAGTTCAGAGTGATAGTGATCTACATGCACACAGCACTTGATGAGCTCCCCCCTCCCCACGCCCTCGCCTTCCCCAGACATGATATTGAGATTGGTATTGGTATTCTCACACTTATACATAATGCCAGTGGAAGTGTTTTCCCCATAAATCCCCCCCCCATCGACTCCCTTGTTCCACTGGGGTTTCTCCTCCTTTTTTTTTTTTTTTTTTTTTGTGGTACTGGGGATGGAACCCAGGGACTTCTACCTCCGAGTTACACCCCCAGCCCTATTTTTTTTCTTTATTTTGAAACAGGGTCTCACTAAGTTGCAGAGGACCTCACTAATTAGCTGAGGCCGGCCGCGAACCTGCGATCCTCCTGTCTCGGCCTCCCAAGCACTGGGATTACAAGCGTGCACCACCACGCCTGGCTTCTCCTCCATTAATTAAGGTCCCTCTTATATCCTGATTACTCCCTAGCTCCCGCATAGGAGAGAAACATGACCTTTCACTATCTGTGACTGGCTCTGACCTTTCACTTTCTTTGACTGGCTAATCTCACTCACCACAGTCCGGAACTACATCTTCTTTTTTTTTTTTTTTTTTTTTTTTTTTGCGGTACCGGGGATTGAACGCAGGGGCATTCTACCTCCACGCTACTCCCCCGGCCCTATTTTTTTTATACTTTATTTTGAAACCGGGTCTCACAAAGTTGCCGAGGGCCTCACTAGGTAGAGAGAGAGAGAGACAGGGAGAGAGAGAGAGAGACAGGGAGGGAAAGAGAGAGAGAGAACGCTCGCGCGCGCAAGCTGAGGCTAGCCACGAACCCGGATCCTCCGGTCTCCGCCTCCCAAAGTAATGGGATTACAAGCGTGCGCCACCACGCCCGGCCCGGAACCCCATCTTCTACATGCCTAGCACGTAGTCATCCTGCTGCTGCGTCGTGCGAAACTAGTTTGTGGGGTTGAAGCTGATGCAGGTTCTGCCATCAGAAGCGGTGCAGGATATGACTAATAAGGAACCTGACTCGCAAATCCTTTTTCCCCACAACAGACCTGTGGACATGTGAAAGTAGTTTCTGTATTCTCTCTCTGTTCTATTTATTTATTTTCATTATTTATTTATTTATTTATTTATTTATTTTGTGTGTGTAGTACTAGGGATTAACCCAGGGGCATTCTACCTCCGAGCTACACCCCCAGCCCTTTATTTATTTGTTTATTTATTTATTTATTTCTGTGGTACTGGGGATTGAACTCAGAGGCATTCTACCTACATTCTAGAGCTATATCCCCAGCTCTTTTTTTTTTTTTTGGTAGAACTGGGGATTGAATCCAGGGGCATTCTATGTCCGAGCTCCACCCCCAGCCCTATTTTTTATTCTTTATTTTGAAACAGGGTCTCACTAAGTTGCGGAGGGCCTCACTTTAGTAGCTGAAGCTGGCCACAAACCTGCCATCCTCCTGTCTCAGCCTCCCAAGTACTGGGATTACAAGCATGCGCCACCACACCCAGCTATTTTTTGTTTTTAAAACAGGGTCTCACTAATTTGCACAGGGCCTCATGAGGTTGCTGAGGCTGCCCTCGAACCTGCGATCCTCCTGTCTCATCCTCCCAAGTACTGGCATGCACCACCATACCTCACTTCTGTTCAATTCTCGAAGCAAAACTTCTTTCTTCAGTTCTTCCTCTTGTAACATGGTTACTAACCTTTCACTGTCTCAGACTCCTAAGGGATTTTAGTGTTACATTAAAAACAATGTTTTGATCTAGTGCCCCAGAAGCTGCCGCAGGTACCAAATGTTGTACTACTTTTCTATCCTGGCCACAAAGTACAGGCATGATTTGCCTGGCTGGTTGAGGCAGAACAGTACAGGGCATTTGGAGCATTTCACCCCCACTCCTGGGACAGTGGCTCCAAGCTGCCTCCCAGGAGGATCATCTCCAGGGCCAGGGGGCACATCAGTTGTGAGCCCTGGCACCCACGCTTCGCCTGTCCATGCTGTGCTGTTGGGAGGTACCAGTGCAGAACCCAAGGCCGGGGACTCTGTTCCCAGGTGCTCTGGTGTCATCCTCAGTCACCCAAGCAGGTGGAGGCAGGCCTCTCCCTACCGTCCTCTCTATTGGCAGGTTACCCGAAGGGCCACCCTGACGCAGAGAGCTTCGAGGAAGACCTGAAGCACTTGAAGGAGAAGGTGTCCGCGGGCGCCGACTTCATCATCACCCAGCTCTTCTTTAAGGCCGACACCTTCTTCCGCTTTGTTAAGGCCTGCACCGCGGTGGGCATCACCTGCCCCATCCTCCCCGGGATCTTTCCTATCCAGGTGAGGGTCCCAGGATGCTCTGACTCTCTGCCCGGACCTCACCATTCTGGCATAAGCCGGGGCTCTGGGGAGAGGTGCTGAGTTCCGGCTGAAGTCCCCCCTTGAGGCTGATTAGACTTGGCATCAGCAGATGGCGACCCTTGCACAGCGTTGTCTGGGGTTACCTCTAACCCACCCCCTGATAGCAACAGTGTCTATTGAGGAGCTTGTTGAACTTTGGCCTGCATCTGACAAGTGTTGCCAAAAGAGATGATACTCTCATTATAAAGTTTGGTTGCAGCCGGGCATGGTGGTACATGCTTATACTCCCAGTACTTGGCCAAGACAGGAGGATTGCAAGTTCAAGGCCAACCTCAGCAACTTAGTGCGTTCCTGTCTCGAATTAAAAATAAGCCCGGCGCAATGGCTCACGCCTGTAATCCCAGTATTTGGGAGGCTGAGACTGGAAGATCGCAGGTTCGAAGCCAGCCTCAGCTACTTAGTGAGGTTATAAGCAACTTAGTGAGACCCTGTTTCCAAATAAGAAATAAAATAGGGCTGGGGGTGTAGCTCAGAAGTAGAATGCGCCTGGGTTCAATCCCTGGTACAATAAACAAACAAACAGGTACGATAGATGATAGATAGAAAGATAGATAGATAGATGATAGATAGATAGATAGATAGATAGATAGATGATAGATAGAATCAGGCTGGGAGTGTAGCTCAGAGGTGGAACACCCCTGGGTTCAATCCCAAGTACCAAATAAATCAACAAGTAAAAATAAAGTTTGAGCTGGGCATGGTGGCACACGCTTGTAATCCCAGTACTTGGGAGGTGGAGACCAGAGGATCCAGGTTTGCAGCCAGCCTCAGCTACTTAGTGAGGCCTCCACAACTTAGTGAGACCCTGTTTCAAAAAATAAAGAATAAAAAATAGGGCTGGGGGTAGAATGCCCCTGGGTTCAATCCCCAGTACCGCAAAAAAAAAAAAAGTTTGGTTAAACCAGTGTTTCCCAAAGTCAGCTGTCATCAGAACCATCTGGAAAGCTTTTCCCACAGCCGGGTTCCGGCCCCGCCTCTAGAAGTGATGACGTAGTAAGCCTGGGGACCTGCATTTGACTTCTAGCTAGGCGCTGATTCTGATGGTCAGTGAGCTGGGAACAGCCTGGTCTGGTGCCCACCATGTTAAATACATCTGGGGCTAGAGGGCCAGCTCAGCCTGAGGACAGTGACGCTACGGGCAGCTGCCGTCCTCTGCAGAGCAGAGAAAGCAGGACAAGCCCAGCCATCTCCTGTAATACGGGCTGACTTTCCTGGGCCCCCACGTGCCACTAGAGTTGCCAGGAGACCTGGTGGGGTGGGGAAGAAGCTAGGCATTCAGCGTATGAGACAGCCCACAGCCCCGTGTCTTGGACAGGGCTACCCCTCCCTCCGGCAGCTGGTGAAGCTGTCCAAGCTGGAGGTGCCGCAGGAGATCAAGGACGTGGTGGAGCAAATCAAAGACAACGATGCTGCGATCCGCAACTATGGCATCGAGCTGGCTGTGAGCCTGTGCCAGGAGCTTCTGGCCAGCGGCCTGGTGCCGGGCCTCCACTTCTACACCCTCAACCGGGAGGTGGCCACCATGGAGGTGCTGAAGCGCCTGGGCATGTGGACCGAGGACCCCAGGTGAGGCCGGAGGAGAGCGGGAGCGTGGCCCCGGGGCCATGCTGGCCCCGTGGTGGAACAGGCTCGTCTGTGCCATGGCTAGCGTGACTCAAGGCTCTGTCCTCAGAAAGAAGGGCCAGGTGCAGCCAGAGGGGGGTGGGGAGGCAGGGCTAAGAGGCCAGGCTCAGTGGCGCCCCCACTCCTACTCCCTCTGGCCAATCCCTTGTTCTTCTGCCTCCATCTTCCCCAGGCGTCCCCTGCCCTGGGCTGTCAGCGCGCACCCCAAGCGCCGGGAGGAAGATGTGCGCCCCATCTTCTGGGCCTCTAGACCAAAGAGCTACATCTACCGCACTCAGGACTGGGACGAGTTTCCCAATGGCCGCTGGTGAGGACGTACAGCCACCCCCTGCCGGGAAGGTGCCTGGGAGGCGGCAGGGGCAGGATTGACAGGAGTGGCCTCCTGCGTACGTGGTGCCACCTGCCCTCTGTCGGGCCCAAGAACAGCAGTGTGCCCTGACCTCCGGGTGCCTCCCTGCCAGGGGTAATTCTTCCTCACCAGCCTTCGGGGAGCTGAAGGACTACTACCTCTTCTACCTGAAAAGCAAGTCCCCCAAGGAGGAGCTGCTCAGGATGTGGGGGGAGGAGCTGACCAGCGAAGAGAGCGTCTTCCAAGTCTTTGCACACTACCTCTCGGGAGAGCCGAACGAACATGGCTACAAGGTGAGCGGCTCTGGCTGAGGTCCCTGGCCACCCCCTGCCTGTCCCAGTCGCCACTGCCCCACCCTGAGCTGCCTCCTTTCCACCTTGTGGACAGATGTGGCACCTCAGCGAAGGGAGAGAACGAGTCAGGAAATCCCTCCCGGGGGGCTGTTTGAGACATAGGCTGCTTCCCAGATGGGACCCAGAGAGGGAGGGAGGGACCCGGGGTCCAGACCTGACCACTGCCCCAGCCCAGATCACCTTCCCCCACACACAGGTGACCTGCCTGCCCTGGAACGACGAGCCCCTGGCGGCCGAGACCAGCCTGATGAGGGAAGAGCTGCTGCGCGTGAACCAACAGGGCATCCTCACCATCAACTCGCAGCCCAACATCAACGGGAAGCCGTCCTCCGACCCCGTCGTGGGCTGGGGCCCGGCGGGGGGCTACGTCTTCCAGAAGGTGCGGTAGGAAGGCACCCCTGCCCAGGGGTTCCCTGGACATTGGGACAGGGCTCGGACCTTTCTCTCCTGGGCCCTTTATTTTGAGTGATAAGGGGGCAGAGTGGGCCAGAGGTCACACTTTAAATCAGACAGACCTGGGTATGCAGGTCCCTTGGCCCCTCTAATCCTCCATGTTCGTCTTCTGTGAAATGGGCTGTGTTTGACACTCTGGGGACGGAATGTGACAAAGCATTTAAGTGCTGAGCCCGTGGGAAGAGCACAGGAGGCCTTCGCTAAATGGAAGCTGTTACTAGTCTATCGGGCTGACAGCTTTCTCTCAGGGCTCCCGGAGTGAAGTTACATTCTCAACCAAGACCTGTGGGTCCAGGCTCAGCCCTTTGTTAAAGTAGCAGCCCTGCTGGGCATGGTGGCCCATGCCAGTAATCCCAATATGCAGGAGTCTGAGACAGGAGGATCGCAGGATTGAAACCAGCCTCAGCAATTTAGCAAAACCCTGTTAAAAACTAAAAAGAGCCAGGCATGGTGGTGCACGCCTATAATCCCAGGACTTGGGAGGCTGAGACAGGAGGATCGCAGTGCAAGGCCAGCCTCAGCAATTTGGTGAGACTTGCAGCAACCTGATGAGACCCTGATTCAAAACAAATAATAAAATAGAGCTGGGGTGTATCTTAGAGGTAGAATGGCCCTGGGTTCAATCCCTAGTACCACAAAAATAAATAAAATAAATAAGTAAATAAAATAAAAACGGCTGGGAGTGTAGTTCAGAAATAGAATGCCCCTGAGTTCAGTCCCCAGTAACAACAACAAAAAACATACCAGCCCTGCAGTTCACTGTCAGTGTAGTCAGTTGGCTCAATTCCCTGAACCTAATTTCCTCATCGGGGATAAAGCAAAGGGACTTAGTCAACCCAGCTTAATCCCCAGTAGACACAGGTACTACAGAAGACGTCAGTGTTACTGCTGTCGCCCAGGGACTAGGGCGGGTGGAGCGCATTAGGCCTCTCAAGCTCGTTAGACTAGTTGGCTCTGTTCAGCTCCAGAGGTGGCTTCTCCCTGAGTGGTTGGGAGGGGGTGCCAAGTATCCGCAGACCTTGTGACCGAGAAGCATCACGTGCCTGGTCCCCCCTGCCTTACGTATTCACCAGCTCCGCAGTTCACGCTCGGTCCACAGGGCCACCTCTGGTCCTGATGCCCTCAGTCACCGGCACATGTGCCTGTGGGGGCCCTCCCTGGATGGTCAGGGCGCGCATCTGGCTGGGGCTGGCGCACAGACCGTGCTCACGGCACATGGAAAGGGTGTCTGGTGAGGAGCTGGGGTATGATGATCGCCCGTCTCCCACAGGCCTACCTAGAGTTCTTCACTTCTCGCAAGACAGTGGAGGCGCTTCTGCAAGTGCTGAAGAAGTACGAGCTCCGGGTTAATTACCACATTGTGGATGTGAAGGTAGGCCACTCCCAGGGCTCAGAAGGGGTCTGAGAGCACCCACGTGTGTCCTGTCAACAGTCACCAATGCTACCCCAGGCCAAGCATATGGTATAAGACAGAAACAGGCAGAACTAGGCCCCTGCTCTCAAAGAGCTCCCAGCCTCAGGAGGGAGAGAAATGGATAATTATAAGCGAGGATGAGCAGGAAGATGGAGTTCCATATGAGTTACTGTAGGATCCAGAGGAGGCATGGCAAACCTGGGAGATCAGGGAGGGCTTCTGGGAGGGGTCCCGAGTGGCCTGAGGCCTTTAAGGACAAACGAGTTGACCAACAGGGAGAAGGATGTTCCAGGGAAAGGGCAGAGACTTGCAAAGGCGTCAAGCTGCAGTCTGCAGGGAAACTGGGAATAGGGGGAGGAGGCGGCGGAAGCGCTGAGCAGGGCCAGGGCTGATGGCGCTATGTGGAATTTTGGTTTTCCCTAAAGGGGAGGGAAGCCTTTCTCCATCAGTGGATGGCTTGGCTCCCTGCCTCATTCAGACTGACCGCAGTGGACAGCCATATGGACCACAGGGGCAGGGGAGGCTGGAGCCAGGGCTGCTGGTGGAGGCCCGCCCAGCGATGCAGGTAGAAAACAGGCCTGAGGCGGGCTGGACGAGAGGGAGCACGGTAGAGTTGCCAAGTCCAGTCCGCTGGATGCCGAGGCCGACTGGAGCACCGCGAGGAGGGAGGAACTACCCAGCGTGGCCTCTAGGTTTCTGATGCGCGTGGAGAGCGACACCATTCACAGACGCGCAGGCCTGGGAGGGGCGTTGGAGGCAGGGTAGAGTACCAAGCCGAGAAGCGAAGCCCAGTGAGTCGAGACTGTCCAGGGGTGGAGACTGCAGTTGGCTTTGCCCCAGACCTGCCTTGCCTTTCCCCACCCCGCCGCTCAGGGCCAGAACATCACCAACGCCCCTGAGCTGCAGCCCAACGCCGTCACGTGGGGCATCTTCCCTGGGCGAGAGATCATCCAGCCCACAGTGGTGGATCCCGTCAGCTTCATGTTCTGGAAGGTAAAGGAGCGGGAGGGAGCTGCCCTGCCCACCTCAAGAACCCGGGGAGACGGGATTGCCCGATCCCAGTGTGCGACTGCAGGCCACTCTCAGGGCCAGCGGACTCGGCCTTCAAGGCCACACGTTTGCGTCCAGTGTTAAGCTTGTTGTTTATTTCTGGACTGGGTGGGCTTGGCGCTGGCAGTGGGCCTCGGTCTGTTCCTGGCCGTGTCCTGTAGGGCAGCAGATGCCCCTGGAGAGCTGAGCGGGGGGCCCTCCCCCAGGGCATCCCTGTTAACCTGGCCTGTGTGTGTGCATGCGCGTGTGTGTCTGTGTGTGTGCCCACACGTGCGTGTGCAGGATGAGGCCTTCGCCCTGTGGATCGAGCAGTGGGGCAAGCTGTATGAGGAGGAGTCCCAGTCCCGCATGATCATCCAGTACATCCACGACAACTACTTCCTGGTCAACCTGGTGGACAATGAGTTCCCGCAGGACAACTGCCTGTGGCAGGTGGTAGAAGACACATTCGAACTGCTCAACGGGCCCGCCCAGGGGAGCGAGATGGAGGGCCTGTGACATCGCGTCCTGGCGTCCACAGCTGGGCCATTGGGCCTCGCCTTCTCCTCTGGTCCTGGTTCTCCTGGAACCCTGCACTCCCTCGGTTCTCCCACGTCCTGGCTTCCACTTCCCAGGTGACGGCAGCTAGACCGGTGCGAGGCTCCCAGGCTCTGGCTGGACCTGAGTTGACCCCACACGGGAGCCTGATGCTCCCGCTCTAGCTAAGAGCCCATGCTCTTTGGGTGGGGAGCACCTCCCTCAGGCAGGAGACCACAGTGGGTGGCACACTGTCCTCCCCGAGAAAGGGAGACTGTTGCCCCTGTGCCATCACCAGACCACCTCTGGAGCCAGCCCGGGACTCCCAGCGAACGTGGAGCTGTACAGGACGGGCAGAGCCAATGCGGGGACCACAGGCACTGGTGGCTTTGAAGAGACATGGCATGGTGAAGGTGCCGTGCCCTCCCACCTCCTAGACGCTGCCAGCCCAGCCCACCACCGCCTGGCCTTTGCTCTCCGCCGGCTCCTGGCAGGCCCTGCGTGGGCCTTGGCTGGCACCTAGTAACACAAGCCTCTGGCCACCTGCTGCCTGAGAGCTCTGCAGCCCCCCCCCCCCACAGCGCCGCTTTCTGAAAGGGCTGTCGCTGTGTTCTGATGGCTCCAGAGAAAAGGGCTTTAGGTGGGCTGAGGGTGGTCCCAACCCGTGTGCTGTGGGGCCCTGGGCCTTCCCTCTGCCCCAGTAGCTGCCAAAGGCAAAGGTGAGGTTCGCTGGAGCCAGGCTTCCGCTCCCTGGCTTACTTTTAGACAGGTGCTCCTCCTGCCAGCTGCTCTCCCCCCTGAACCCACTGCTGGGCGCCCCTCCCAGAGTCCGCCCCCAGGCCTGCTCCCCAGGGCAGTGGCTGGCCCACGCAGATGGGCTGCTCCCTGTCCCGGCCCGGCCTGCTCCCGGGTGGGGGTGCAAAGAGCTGCTGAAGGCAAAGGCGGGGGCTTCCCCTTCCCTCTGCTCTCGGCCAGCTGGTGGGGTGTGGGGGGCTTTCAGAGAGACAAGCAAGAGAAGCCGCCAGGACTGAGGAGGCCCTTTGTGGTCCTCCCGCGCTCCTCGGCTCGCGTGCTCCTGCCCCGGGATGTGTGGGGCGCTTTCTTTCCCTGAGAAGGCCGGGCTCAGTTCTGCCTTTTATTCCATGGGAACAAGTCACAGCTACAGTGGGACCCTCAGTTCTGGTCCAGGCCCACCACCCCCTGGGCTTGGGCAGCTTCCGGCCTGCTCCCAGGGCCCCCGGTGCCTGGCCTGCTCAGGGGATGCGGGCTGCTGGCGGCTCCTCTCCTCGGGCTCTGGGCTACCAGGTGCCGGTGCCACTTCCCAAAGGCCTGGAGTCGGGGAGGACCAGGAAAGGCCCTTTGCCTCGGGCTCCCTTGGCCTGAGCCGGGCCTGCCAGAGCGGCACCTGTGCCTAGCTCCTCTGTTCCTGTCGGAGGCTCCTCCCTGTCCCAGGCAGCTGGCCCAACCTGGCTCCCTGGCTCCGAAGAGACCTGAATTGTGACCCAGGAAGCCATGCTCACACCGTGAGGGATCGGGTGCCTTGCACCCAGACCCTGCAGGGGCTAGTGTGAGCAGCCACCGAGCCACAGGTCAGGTGACAATGACACTGGGCTCAGCACGCGGCCACCAGTCAAATCTAGGGCCCCCGCATTTAGAGTATGTTCTATCATGGAACTGCCCCCCTCTGAAAATGAAGGAGCCTGCGGGGTGGTGACCAGGGAAGACCCCCCCCCAACCCGGCAGTGTCCTGAGGTGACGCGGGTTTGGGAGAGTTGACTGCGTGAAGAGAGGCGGAGCCTCCCCGCCATACCTGGGAAAGGACCCAGCTGTCTTCCCGCTGCTGGAGCCGCTGAGCCGCCCGGAGCTGCAGGACCCGCCACCACCACGTCCTCCAGGCCTGTCCCAGGTGCCACTGCCTGAGCTGTGGGGAGAGTTGACAGAGAGGCCTCTTGCCTCTCAGCTCTGCAACACCAGGGTGAAAGGGGCGTCATCTGGGGAGTGTCAATGCAGATTCCTCGGCCCCACCCCACGGTTTCAGACTCAGTGGGTCAAAGACCACGGTTGAGGGGGTCCTCTCTAGACTTAGCTGACAGTGGATTGAAATGAGGCTCCTGCAGTGTGGGGTAGGGGAGGGGTCGAACCCACTCACCAGGGTCTGCGACAACTGCGCCGCCCCTCGAGCATCTACCCAGCGCCTCCAAGCCTCTGCCAGGCGCCTGGCCTGCCGGGAAGCCTGTTGCCTGCGAAGCCGAGCCTCCAGGCGCCAGCACTGCAGGTACTTCCTCCCGACAGCCAGCAGCATCCCGACCTCTTCATGGCCAGAGACAACCGACCGAGCCACAGGCCTGGGCCTGCTCCTCCAGGACCCTGCAGGAAGGAGCACTGGCCAAAGGGGCCCTGGCTGAGGCCTGGCCCGGCCAGCCCCTCCCCCACATGCACACACAGCTGCTCCTACCCCGCCTCCCCTGAGGGGCCCCTCATCGGCCTTGGAGGGCTCTGGTGTCAGATCTGCCGAGAACTGGTCTGGTAAGGGGTCTGCAGGGGGCCCAGCTGCCACATCCAGGCCACTGAAACCGCAGCCGGACATCTGGAAAGGGGTCGGGGCAGAAGGGGTTAACACATCGGCTCAGGATGGCGCCAGCTCCTCTGTGCCCCCTAGAAAGAACACTGAAGAGGGTGCGTGAGCAGAGCAGGTCAGCGAGCCCCTCCCCCTCCGCCATCTCTCCAGGCTCCCAGCGGCTGCCCAGAGAGAAATAACGGGAGGGCAGGAGAAGGGGATTGTTTTCTCCAACCAGCTAAAAAATTCAGGAGGAGGAAGTGGGCGGGGAAACAGTACATACGCGGAGGAGGGGTCCAGCCAAGAGGTTGATTTCTAGGCCGCCGAGGGCTGTCTCCTTACTCTGAGCACAGGCCCGTCCCTCCTGTGTCCTCTCTCCACCACAGCTCTGCTGCCGTCTTGGCCGGGCCAGCTGTGTCCAGCAGCCGTGGGTCTGAGGGAACAGCCAGGGAGGGAAATCTGAAGGGCCAGTCGAGGCCCAGCTGACCAGGTGGGCGTCCTGCCCTGGCCCTGACTGTCTCTAAGGTCTCCCACCTGTGTGTATACAGATGGCCTGGGTCACCTTGCCTCGTGTTCTCTGAGGCCCCTGGAGGAGACAGAAGGTGCCCGAGGGTAGTTTCCGGGCAGAACACACCACTGCCTCCTCCTGCCCGGCTGAAGACATCTAAGCAGTGATGGCTGCCACTTAGAGTGCACCCGTGCCAGGTCCTGCTCTGAGAAGTGACGGTCACTCTCTCCCCACTTAGTCTGAGACCTCAGCACTCAGAAGTGGACTGACCCCAAAGCCCGAGCCCCAGCTGGTACCGTTACAGACCAGGGACTCTTGGGGGACTCTGCCACCACAAGAGGGCCACCTGGCCATGTGTGAGCCTGTGTGCAGGTGGGGCGCTGGCATTAAACATCCTGGGTGCCATTCCGGCATCTGCTTTGTTTCTGTAAGCCTCAGTTCCTCCGTCAGCACCTAGGGTCCTTGCCGTTGCTGACAGGCGTGGAGTGGAAGTATAAAAATACTTAACGTTGCCTCGTAATGTGAACTCTTCAAACCACCAAAGCTACTTTCAGTCCCTTTTTCTTTTATTTTTGCACAGTGCTATGGATGGAAACCAGGGACACTACCACTGAGCTTTTTATTCGGAGATGGTGTTTCGCTAAATTGCCCAGGCTGGCCTGGAACAGGCGATCCTCCTGCCTCAGCCTCCTGAGTAGCTGAGATTACAGTAATCTCAGCTCCACCGTGCCCAGCTTTCAATTCCATTACTAAAAAGCAAAAGCTGCTTTAATGTTTTTCTTAGAATCTTTCTGAAATCTGTTATATTCTCCCTGGCATTCTAAATGAGGACTCTTGATGATGCCGGGCGATCTTTGGAAACACTACTTGGGGCCTGCCAGTCTCTCTCGGGCTGTGTCCTTCAACAACATGTCCCCAGACTGCTGTGCGGTGGCATTTCTTGTGCCTGGCTTTGGTGGCAGCCTCTTCCCTCCTGCTAGGCCATCAGCCTCTTATCACCATCTGCCGGAGTCACAACTAACCGCTTGTGGTCTGGAGAGGGACTGACGGTTAACTTTGTGTAGAGAAAATAATGAAATAAATTTTTGATTTTTTCTACTTTATATATATTTTATTTTTCTGTAATGAGCATATTTCATTTTTCCAATAAAAATTGAAAAAAACATGCTGCTATCCCTGAGTACCTACCTTGATCCTAGACTGCACAGGATATATAATGAGTTTAAGTGTCAGTCTCCCCAGTAGACTGAGACCTCGGCACAGTCGCCCCTGCACCCAGGCCTGAACTGGGCTGGCACCCAGGAAATGTTTGCTAATGGACCCAGAGTTGTGTGCCATCCAGAACCGGGAGGACACCCTGGATAGGGGGAACCTGGTAGGGTGATGTCTATTAGGCTATTAGGGCCCTGGAGAAGCATCCAGCTACAAACTGATTCTAAGATCCATGGTCTGAGAGTCACCTTTGGGCCTCCCACCCCACTGCTTCCAAGGGGCTGGGGTGTCCGTCAGTAGCAGGTGGCGCCCTCTGCTGGCCAGCCTGGGCCAAGGCCTAAGGTCGGCCCCCTGGGCCTGGATCCCAAGGTTCCAGCTGCGCTCTAAGCCACACTGTCCACCACTGGGCCCAGTGGGTCAGCAGGAGGCGCCCGAGCCTGGCCTGCTGGAGCTGGGTGATGGCAGCTTGCTGGGCATGGCCCTGGGCTGCTGACTGGGCCCAGGCCTTTAGGATCCTGGAGGAGAAGGGGGGAGTCCACACCAGAAGCCATGGACTCTAAGACAAGCCCTTCAGGACCTGCCCAGGGCCCTGCGGGCAGGGCCCCCAAGCAAAACCCCAGGCCTCCCCATCCCTCTTCTGGAGCCTGGAAGGGGCAGAATATGATACAATATGGACAAGCTTCCTGTTTTTGTTTGTTTGATTTGGTATTGGGGATTGAAACCAGGAGTGTTCTACCTCCAAGGTAAACCTCCAGACCTTTTATAAATTTTTATTTTGAAACAGGGTCTCACTAAGTTGCTGAGGGCCTCGCTAAGTTGCTGAGGCTGGTTGTAAACCTGAGATCCTCCCGAGTACTGGGATTACAGGCATGCACCACCATGTCGAGTTTAATCTTCCTATTGATGGTGCAGAGAGAGGTCGGTCCTGCCAGCTATACTTGCCCTCCTTCCCCAAGCACGCCAGTGCGCTGCCCACTTGCTGTGCGTCTCCCCGTGAGCATCTGCACACAGTTGGCCACGTGGCAGGGCAGGGCTGCTAGGCCCTTTCCCCAGGAGGGGCCCCACAGCTAGAAAGTGACAGGCCTAGGGTTTGCTCCCAGGACCAGCTGCAGAGGCCAGGACAGTCTCTCCCTATCACCAGCCACCCTCCTGCACCTCCGCCCTGCCACCAGCCACCAAACACACCCTCCTCCTGCCAAAACCAAGCTCAAGGCCTGAGCTGGAAGCGCGCATGTGCCTGCCCTTGGGCCGGAGCCAGTGGGCGCTCAGCTTCCGGGCAGCGTGGGCTCAGCTGACCTGGCTGAGGCGGGACTCGGGCACCTCCAGGGTCCAGCCCAGGGCCACTCGCCACGCCACAAAGGCCTGCTGGACTCGGGCCCTCCCGCCTGCCTGTGTGCCTGGCCTTGCCACACAGAGCTTCTCTAGCACACGATGGGGGCCTGGGCCGCGTGCTGCCCCTGTGCCTGGCAAAGGCAGCCCCCAGTGCCCTTCTGCTCAGGCCATCCTGGGAGGCCCGACACTGGGCCGGGGCACCCTGTGTCTCTCACAAGCTCACACCAGGCCTGGAAGGAGCTGCAGAACAAACAGGGGCCTGCCTTGCTCTGAGTCAAAAATCACATTTATTCAAAATGACACCTGCAGGCCGGGCGTGGTGGCGCATGCTTGTAATCCCAGTACTTGGGAGGCTGAGACCGGAGGATCCGGGTTCGCGGCCAGCCTCAGCTACTTAGTGAGGCCCTCCACAACTTAGTGAGACCCTGTTTCAAAATAAAGGATAAAAAATAGGGCTGGGGGTGTAGCTCGGAGTAGCTTGGAGTAGAATGCCCCTGGGTTCAATCCCCGGTACCGCAAAAAGAAAAAAAAGACACCTGCAAATCACCCACAAAGTGGCACAGTTATACATGGTTCTGTGTACACAGCCCTGTGCCTTCAAAAGATCTTGACCCAACTGGGCGTGGTGGTGCACACCTGTAATCCCGGCACTTGGGAGGCTGAGATGGGAGGATCGCAGGTTCGAGACCAGCTTCAGCAACTCAAGGAGACCCTGTTTCAAAATTTAGAAAGGACCGAGGATGTAGCTCAGAGGTAAAATGCCCCTGGGTTCAATCCCTAGTACCAAAACAAAACAAAGTCAAACCAAAACAAATTCTTGACCCATGAATACGAGGAAAGCGCTGGCTTACCTTTAGGGGCCTCTGTACACAGAGACCTCCATCTTTGCACTTCAGGCTTAGGGAGCAGATGCTGCCCTGGGAGGGAGTGGGGACCAGCAGTTATGGGTTCACAGCCACCCACGGCCAGCTTGCCCTCACCGGCCCACACAGTTGGAAGGGAAAGGAGTAACACAGTCCCCCACTCCAAGGGACCAAGAAACCGTCCAGGCCGCTCAGTTCCCTGCCCTGGGGGGACACCGTGCACATCTGCAAGTTTGGGCTGCCCTGCAGGAGGAGGAGACATCAGTCCCTGCTGCTTAATCTTGAGATAAGCACTAATGAGCCATACTTGAGTTTCACTAGAGTATCTCTCTTTAAATTCCAATTTCCAAACCGGGCACCATGGCACACGCCTGAAATCCTAGTACTTGGGAGGCTGAGGCAGGAGGATTGCAAGTTTGAGGCCGGCCTCCATAACTTAGCGAGACCCTGTCTCAAAATAAGAAAATAAAAAGGGCCGGGGTGTAGCTCAGTTCAATCCCTAGTACCACAAATAAATAAAATCAATTCTGATTTCTGCATGAGGTGCTGGGTTTGATCCCTACCACCAAAAGCAGCAATAGGAAGAGAAGAAAAAGAAGGAGAAGAAAAGACAAGGAGAAGGGAAAGGGGAAAAGAAAAAAAGAAAGAAAAAAATCACAGTCACACTTGTCATTGTCTCGGGGTGACTGTGTGGGAGTGTTTTGGTGCTGTGACTCCTCCCACCACCCCCACTGTGGCAGAAGTCCGAGGAATCTGTTTCTATGTCTTAATTGTACCCTCTGAATAGCACCAATGGTTCCTGGGGCTCTTCCGGGCCACGGGTGGGGGTGGGGGTGCCACCCACCCCCAAAACACATAATGAGAGGTTGGCAGTCGGGGTCGGGGCCCTCGTCTCCAGGTAGGGTCCCCCTCATGCCCTCTCCATGCCTCCAGCCTGGGCCGCACCCCCTCCCCCAGCTTCCAATCCCCTGGGCTCCCGCCCCACTTTTCCTGGGGTGAGGATGAGCATCGCCCTCCCGCCCACCTCTGCATGCGTCTTTGATGCCAGCCCTGGAAGGTGGCCCTCCGCAGGCCCTGGAGGGGGACACGCACCCGGGTCTGGTACTTCTCACATGGGAGCTGCTGCCCCCAGGGCCAGGGAGATGCTGCAGGACCACTGTGCCCATCCTAGCCTCTCCTCCCACATGGGAGCAGAGGCAGCCACCCTGACTGGCTGGGTTAAAATGCTTTAATTATAGATGTCCATCCAGCTGGTAACCAGGCCAGCCCAACTCATGGACTTAGTGTTTTTGTTTGTTTGTTGGCAGTACTGGAGATGGAACCTGGGGTCATTCTACCTCTGAGCTATACCCCCAGTCCTATTTTATTCTTTATTTTGAAACAGGGTCTCACTAAGTTGTGGAGGGCCTCACTAAGTAGCTGAGTCTGGCCAAGAACCTGTGATCCTCCTGTCTCAGCCTCCCAAGTACTGGGATTACAAGCGTGCACCACCACGCCCAGGTGACTTATTTCTAACAAATAAAATTCAGTGGCAGTAATGGGCAGTCACTGCTGATATCAGATTATAAAAGACTTAGCTTCGGGCCTGGGCACTCTCGCTGCCTCTTGGGGTGCTCATGGGGGGGACCAGCTGCCATTCATGAGGCGCCCTGCAGAGAGGCCCACGTGACAAGGCCTGGCAATGACTACACGAGTGAACTTGGAAGTGGGCGCCCTGCTCCTCCACCCCCGAGCCTTCGGATGGGACCACAGCCCTGGCCAGTTACTTCCCGGAAACCTCATGGGGGACTGTGAGAGGCAGAGGTGCCCAGCTCAGCCATCCTGACCCCTGACTCGTGGATGCTGTGAGATACTAAATACTCAAAGAAGTTTAAACTAGTAAGCAGGGGCTGGGGTGTGGCCTAGTGGTAGAGCACTTGCCTAGCCTGTGTGAGGCCCTGGGTTCCAATCCCTAGAACTGTAAAAAAAATTCTTAAATAAAATTAGCCAGGCATGATGGCACACACCTATAATCCCAGTACTTGGGAGACTGAGACAGGAGAATCACAGGTTCGAGACCAGCCTCAGCAACTTACCCTGTCTCAAAATAAACAATAAAAAGGGCTGAGGGTATAACTCAGAGGTAGAATGCCCCTAGGTTCAATCCCCAGAACAAAAA
>PVJS01039810.1:0-18733 GCA_004027185.1 Glis glis | reverse complement strand
AGAGAGAGACAGGGAGAGAGAGAGAGAGAGAGAGAGAGAGAGAGAGAGAGAAAGAGAGAGAGAGAGAGAGGAGAGAGAGAGCGCACGCGCGTGCGCGAGCTGAGGCTGGCCGCGAACCCGGATCCTCCTGTCTCCGCCTCCCAAAGTACTGGGATTACAAGCGTGTGCCACCACGCCCGGCTCAAACTTCTACTTCTTAGGGAGGAAACTTTTATCTAAAATTTTGAGCATTCTATCATCCAGAGATTCATTCAAATCCATTTTGTTGCAGTCCCCAAGCCTACCTTCACCCAGAGTTTCTTAATGTCTGCGTGAGCCACCCATGTTCTAACATCATTATACATTTATGGTCTCCAGTTTCAGCTTGACTCTCAGCCTTCCTTGGCCATCTTCTCATTTCATAAAAATCATTTTTATCTAGCATTAACTTTTCTCAAAAATTTCCACCCTAAATTCTTTTACCGATTTCTCTCTTCCTGTCCCAATAGATGACCTTTCCTTCTTAAACTAATAAGAGTTGAGTTCACTCACTCTACAAAGTAATGTATCATATCCATCTTTCCTTTCTTTCTCTCCTGTTAAAAGGAGCTGGATTCCCTTATATTTAAGGTGAATTCTGTCATATGACTGTGGATTCCTCCCTCTTCCACTTTTGCAAGAACTTATCTACCTCAATTATTAATGACCTTTCTGATTTACATCTTTTCTCCAACTTTTGGAATTAACTCTAATTTATTGGAATTAAGTAGGGCCTGTTGAGGGCATGACTGGTCGCCACATGCATGCCTGTACTATTTGCACTGTCTTGAGTTGTGTCCAAATGACCCAGGGCAGAATAAGTTAGCAAGAAATACCTATGGTCACCCTTTTCCTGGATTTCTTCTGTTCCATGCAAATATGCCCTAAAGTAATTCAGAGGAAAGATGATTTAAAGGAATCTGTCAGAAATAATAATTACTGCCATCTATTTTTTATTTTTATTTAAAAAAATCTTCAGACTGCCATCTCTCAAGTGTCGGTTTGGGCCTGGTCTTGTCACAAGTGCTCTATGCACATTCCCTCTGTTGATACTCACGCGCTCTGTGTAAGACCTCACTCATTAACATGGTGAAAATGAGGCTTATCAAGCTTGAGCAGGACTATGTTACTGAGGACTTAGTCAAGCTACAGACGAAGGTACTCAAACAGATAGCTTATTTGGGAAGTGATAACAACAACGACAGAAAGGCGAAGTTGGGGGATGGAGAACAAGAGCGTTAGGAAGTAAAATAGGGAGGAGAGATAGGTAATGCAAGCACACATTAGTGAGTTGGCCTTATGAAATGTGTCACAAAGTCATCCTCCCAGGATATGAAAGAATCATTAGTTCCCATCTTTTACCAGTCATGGGTGGCCCCACAGGTACAAACTCTGCTGCACCCTGAGTTACCCTGAGTAAAAGAAGCTGCAGGACAGAAAGCAAAAGGCAGGGACTGAGGAGTTGTATCTGCAAGAGAAACCATTCTAAGGCTGCATGCATAGCTGGGAATGTATGGGAAGCTGGAGTGAGAAAAGGAGCCATAGGGTTTCAAGTGACACTATTAGTGTTGTCTAATGCAAGCCATTCTTGTTTCATCTACAACCATCCTGCCTTCTAGTAAGTCCATTACTATAGAGTCCCTTTCAAAGTGGGAGCCAGCAGCAGACTCTGCAAGAACTTAATGTGAGAGTCTGTTGCAGCTAGTCCCAAGGCTGAGCTGATATCCATTATCTCCTCCCACTTTCCCCATGCCTAATTTCCCTCATTTTGGGGCTGCACTTAAACTGCCAAGGCGGTGTTCTGCTGTCCAGAGCTTGCTTTGAGTTGGCTGGTTCTTACTCCAGAGAGTTCCGAGCCCTCCCTTCCCGTGGCTTTGTTGGGCAGTGATTACAATTGCTTGTGCACATCACTATCTCTCTCCACGGGTGCACCAAGGAACGATCCTGTGACTTCATGCTGTCCAAAGCCTACTCCTCTCTGTCCCCATTGTTTTGTAGCCACTCAGCATCTCAGAGTAGTCGGAGCTAATCACCCCTGCCAGCAGAATCTCTCTTTTCTTTGCCTGCTGGTCTACTCGCATTAAGGAGTCCAGGGTAGTCACATGCAGCTTTGAGTGGAAATCATTTGAGGTCCTTTGATGGAAGTGTTTCCTTTCTTCTATAACTAACCTGCCCCCCCCCACCTTCTTACTCTTCCCTCTCTCCTCCTAAACCCTGCCAAGAATCAAGGACTCTAATTTGTCAGAACATAAGGTCAAGGGGTAAAAAACACACACATTCTGCAAATGTACATTAAGAATTATGGTGAGAAGAACCAGCCTTTCTTCCCCCTTTGATTCAAAGGCTGATGCACGCGAGCATTTGTGAACACTGCCGCCGCATATGTTTGCTGTGGGTTAGTTATGGTGCTGCCCCATCTAGTGTGTGACGAGACTTTTATGAACTCCTGTTGTTCTATTTTAATGGCTGCTTCTGGGTGATAAAGCATGTGGTAAGATTAGTGCATCCCATGATCTTGTGCTATTTTTTCTCACCTTCCTCACTTCAAATGAATTCTTAGGTTTGAGGCAATTTTGTGTAGTTTAGCATGCCAATAGATTAAGCATTCTCTAAGGCTTTTAGTAGAGGTGTTGACAGAAGCAAAGAGGTCAGGGAAGACAAGCTCACAATAGGTATCAATTCCATGAAGGACAAAATACTGCTTTCTCCAGGGAGTTTAAAGCATAAACTGTGGGAAGGATTCTTCCTGGATTCTCACCTCCCTTAGAGCACTTACTTTAGAAAAATGGTAATTGTAATTTTTTTCTCTGCCTCTTTGACATGTACATTTTTAAAAAAAATTGTTGATATATTATAATTGTACATAAGAGTGAGATTCATATTGATACATTCAAAAGCTCCTTGTCAGTTCTACAATCCAGGATTGTCTTTCTCAAGGGCTAGGAGCCATCCTTTGAAATGTAATTGTTAAGGAAGATAAAGCCCCTAACTCCCAGTCTCCACGGGAAGATAGGAGCCTACCTTCTATGGGCACCAGTTAGCAAATACAGATGGCCTATGAAAGAGAAAATGTTTGCAAACTCAGGAATCACTCAACGTGTTGGACATATACCACCGCTCAGCTTCCTCCCCACCATGCTCCAGCGCCTTTCCACCGGCTCATTTCAGGTCTCAGAGCTGTGTGTTTTCTCTCATATGTAGGAGCTAGAATGAAAATAGGAAGCAAAAGGGACTTCAGTTAAATGAGGAAAGAGACCAATTGAATAGTGGAAAGGGATTGGGGGTGGGAGGTGACAAGGGAAAAACAAGGATTGAGGAAGGAAATAGTTGAAATAAAGTTGCACCCACACAAGAAGGTTTCACTGCCAATCTCACTAACCTGTGCAGGGTTACACCAAGTGCTGTGAGCATGTGTGTTTGTATCACTTTAAATCTCACTATGATGTATAGTTACAATGCACCAATAAAACCATATATACGTATTTATATATATATATATATATATATATATATATATATATGTCTCCTGCCTTTTATTTTAGGGAAGTTGAGGTCAGATCATTTTCAATAGCCTTGAATAAAGTCTTCCCTACCTGTTTAGCTTAGTCCAGTGCAATTTTTCCTTTGACACCAGTGCCAGGGAGTACTTGTGTTGGGCCCTTCCTTGAGTGTGTGTATGTCCCTGCACTTATAGATAAATATACATATATTTAATTTTTTTCTTGATTATTTCAAAATAATCTTTGGACATCATGGTCTTTTTCTCCAAAATTTAGTTTTTGTTCCCTCAGAATAAGGATCATATCTTCCATAACCAAATTACAGTTATCACCTTCAATAAATCTAACATTGACAGGTTATGTTTTCTTAATCCACCATTATATTTCAATTTTGTCAGTTGGTCCAATATGCCATCGGTAGTTCTTTTTTTTTTTTTGCGGTACCGGGGATTGAACCCAGGGGCGTTCTACCTCCGCACCACACCCCCGACCCTATTTTTTTATACTTTATTTTGAAACCGGGTCTCATGAAGTTGAGGAGGGCCTCACTAAGGAGAGAGAGAGAGAGAGAGAGAAAGAGAGCGAGCTGAGGCTGGCCGCGAACCCGGATCCTCCGGTCTCCACCTCCCAAAGTACTGGGATTACAAGCGTGCACCACCATGCCCGGCTGCCATCGGTAGTTCTTTCCCCCTCTTTACACTTAGATCAGATATTGAAGTTAGTTGCTAGGCATCTTTGATCCTTTAAGGGATATTTTCTCAGCCTTTGACTTTTATAATATTGACATTTGTGAAGAATATATTTCTGTCAACCCCACCTCACATTTTAAATTAGGATATTTCACAATTTGGGTTTCAGTGATGTTTCTCCATAAATAGATTCAGTTATGCATTCCCTGTGAAATATTGCAAAAGTGAGGTTGTATCCTCCCAGGACAGCATATCCTAGGTCACACCATACCCACCTGCTCCTCATCTGTGATGTGCATTTTGATCATCTGGTCAAGGGGTTGTGTGACTTCTCAATTTTGTAGTTATCACTGTTTTTATTTGCAACTAATAAGCAACCTTTGGGAAGACACTGTTAGCTCGTAAACCATCGTGTTCTTCCTTCTGTGAGGCAGGTCGCTTAGAGAGCCCCTTCCTGCCCTTCCCTGAGATTATTATATTCATTTGACATAGTGTTGGATTCATTTATTTATTTTAAGGTTAGTTCATTTACTTTCAGTTTTAGTCTCCCCTCCCATTTCTCATCATTTTTTGGTTAACATATAGAAGATAAACATGTTTCTAAAAGTTAAGACTGTATAAAAAGGACTGTCTGACATTCCCACTCTGCCCTTCCTGCCCCTTTCCCTCCCACCTTTTGTAGGTAACATAGTTTTTGAATTTATCCTCCAGTGTTTGATTTTTGTGAAGATAGGCACATTTATGTGCATTTTTATATTTTCCTTTTTTTAAACAAAAGTTAGCATATGCTACTTTGTATTTTTGTATTTTGTTTTGTTCACTTAAAATATCTTCTAGAGCCAGGCGTGGTGGCGCACACTTGTAATCCCAGTACTTGGGAGGCTGAGACAGGAGGACCTGGTTTTGCAGCCAGCCTCAGCTACTTAGTGAGGCCCTCTGCAACTTAGTGAGACCCTGTTTCAAAATAAAGAATAAGAAATAGGGCTGGGAGTGTAGATCAGAGGTAGACTGCCCCTGGGTTCAATCCCTAGTACCGCAAAAAAAATATCTTCTAGAAAGCACTTCATATAATATACTATTTATATCAGTGTGCTAAGTGAAATTTAATTGTCAACCCTGTTTTTAAGATGTATGCATGCATATTTGTATCACTTTAGACCTCACTATAATGTGTAATTACAAAGTGCCAATAAAAGTATTAAAAAGCTAAAAAATTTTGTGAAACAATAAGAAATTACCTGCATTCCAGTTAAGACAGAAAGATCATTTAATTTGCTCACTGAATTAATAGTATTTAGGATAGACTCTTACATGTCCTGGTCTGATAGAGCTTGTTATTCTACCAATTCTTTTCCTTTTTGACCACTTTCTATTGGAAGTTTAATATTGATTAACTTGAAAAAAGTAGTCCATGTGTTTCATCAAACCAATGTTTTAATTATTTAAATAAAATCTGCTATTTAACATGTCAGCATTATGTATGTTTGAAATTCTCATTAAAATTATCATAGAATTCATGATTTTCAGGTTTATCTTTGTTTTTCATTTGAATGCACTGGGTTTCTTCCTATTTTTGTCATTTCAAATTGCTTGAGTATGACTCTGTGAGTCATTACAAATACATAGCATCTCACCCGTGAAGGGTGAGGATAATGTTTTTGATCTCATAAAATATGTGGCCCAGGTTTTGAAAGCTTCTTTTCTTTTTTTTTAAAAAGGGAAGTAAAACTTTTCCTTACATACAACCTATCCCATGTGTTTTATTAGGATTCAGAGCAGATGAGTGACTTGGACATGTTATCTTTGAGTTCTTGAAATGAGATTGCACAATCACCTACATTGCTTTTAGTTTCTCTGGTACAGAAAATATAGTGCCATATAGGTTTATTAAGAATGTTATGATTAAAAATTTGAATGCCAATTCAAACAAAACAAAATGCATCTTAAAATAGTTTTTCTCAGTGTTAGAACTGACAAATTGCTTGCATTATTAATGCTTTTCAGTTGTAGGCAATGTATTTCGGATTTCCTGAATTCTTCTCACATGAACACTGGACCAGAAGCCTAAGAGTGTGTCAAAGTCTTGGTTATAAAGGATTTAACTAATTGATCTCCTGAACATTACCTAGTATAGTTATGTTATTTACAGATTTCTCTGAAGAAGTTTTTAAAAAAGGGAATACTGACTTGGGACTAGCAACTTTTAATTTGCCAAAAAAGGACATTAAAATATTTTACTAGTATGCCGGGCATGGTGGCGCACGCTTGTAATCCTAGTACTTTGGGAGGTGGAGACCGGAGGATTCGGGTTCGCGGCCAGCCTCAGCTCTCTCTCTCTCTCTCTCTCCCTGTCTCTCTCTTTCTCTCTCTCTCTCTCTCTCTCCTTAGTGAGGCCCTCCGCAACTTTGTGAGACCTGGTTTCAAAAATAAAGTATAAAAAAATAGGGCCGGGGGTGTAGCGCAGAGGTAGAACGCCCCTGGGTTCAATCCCCGGTACCGCAAAAAAAATATATATATATATTTTACTAGTAATTATAACCAATGTTTCATAGAAGCAAGAATATTTACTCTCTCTCTCTCTCTCTCACACACACACACACACAAACAGACACACACACACACACACACACACACACACACACACTGAATTCAGAATAAATATATAAGACAAACAGAATAAATAAAGGTACTTCAGATTGAATAAATATTGCTGCATTTATAAAAAGGCCTCAGGGAGTGCAGTAGAAGAAAATTTTTTTATCCCCATCTTTCCTTCCCTCCCCATGTCATACCTGAAAGAAAAAAGCTGATTTTTAAAATATAATTCATTTAAATGATAATATGTTAAATTACTCTATCGAGGCAATCAGTATTGGCAAGAGAAATATTTGACATTTCTTGTAAGCATGTCAATTTGAAGACCCTAACTTCTCTCCAGGGACTAGGGACCTAACCCTGTGCCTTCAGTGAGGAACTGAAGAGAGCTGAGAAGAAGCAAAGGTCAAGAAGCTCATAAAGGGCATGGTGATAGAGGTGGGGAGGGAGAGAAGTGAAGAGAGGGAGAGGGGAATTCATGGATGCTGAGGTAGACATGAACCAACCACATCTTGATTTAGAGGGTAAGAAAATAAGCCATTTGTACCATATGCATGGTTTGCTTTTCAGTAAGGTCCACTTTGGGGAAACAGATTGCACATAGACCATGTCTTGGGTGTTGTGGGCATAGATTTAGGACTCGGTATTTATTTTTCACATTTTCTTCTAGTTGAAAACTCTATTGAGGATTAGCATTTGCAATCCACCAATACAAAATATTTTAGTTTGCCCAAAAGCCAGGGTTTCATGCTCTCACATAAATTTTCTCCCCCACTTCAAATGCCCATCCTTCCTTCTTCATCTAGATAATCTCTATTCATTTTTCATGTTTCATTGCAAATGATAACTCCTTCAAAAAGCCTTTCCTAGTTTCTCTAAGTTTGATGCCCTTCCACTGTATTGTCATGGCACTTTTGTCATTTTCAGCTTATTATATTGAATCATTCTTGTCTTGTTTTATTTATTTGTCTTCTACTTAAACTTCCTGACCCTGTAAACTGTATCAAAACTATCCTCCACCACCACACTTCTTAGTGTTGAATGAATAAAGGCTATCTACATTCATGAGTCTTCATGCCTGCTATTTCCTCCACCTATAATTCTATTTTTCTTGTTTGCTGGGAAAGTTCTTATAATTTTCTTTAACATTCTTTGTATTAAGTTGCTCTGGGAAGTCTTTCTTGACCTCCTCTCTCACTACAGCAAAATTATTCATTTAATCATGTCTTAATTTTACATGTGCTTCTAAATAATACTTTTAAAAATAATAAAATTATGTCCTTCATACAAGTATAAAATAAAATACATGTGAAATACTTTAACTTATCAATTAGTGAGTGAATCAGTAACATGTGCAGCCACCTTAAATGAGCATTAGACAGTGAGATTTTGTATATCTACTGGACAGATTCACCTGCACTACCATAAACCAGAGCCATTCGGATTACTGTGCAAGGAATATCTGTATCACCATCACTTTTCTGTAGGTTAGCTCCCATCTCTACAGGGCTGTAGAATATTCTAGTCAAAGACAATGAAACACACAGATTCTTATAGATTCAGATAACCCCCTTCATCCCACTGTTGAACATCCAATAATCTTGGCCATATGAAAATTAGTCACATTTCCCCAGAATTTATATTCCACTATTACATTTTCCCACTTTAGAAATTATTTTCATATTTCCCCTCCCCTTCTCTACCACACTGTTACCCTGCAGGAAAGGAACTCAACCCTAACCTTCTTTTGGGCTGAGCAAAGAATCCCCTATGTCCCCCGTTTCAACAGGGAAAGACAGCCAATTAGTTAAAAACAGTGGGATCTCCTGGGTATCTTTCCAAAGGGAATGAAATAAGAGTATTATAGTAATACATGCATATCCATGTACAGCAGCATAATTCATAATGGTCAAATTATGGAACCAACCCAGATGTCCATCAAAAATGAATGGATTACAAAATTATGGGATATCCACACAATGGAATTCTACTCAGCAATCAAGAAGAACAAAATTATGTCATTTGCAGGAAAATGGATGGACCTGGAGAACATTATGTTACGTGAGATTAGCCAGTCACAGAAAGTGAAGGGTCATATGTTTTTCTTTCATATGGGGAAGGTAGGGAGTAATCAGGATACAAGAGGGACTTTAGATAATAGAGGAGAAACTCCAGTGGAGCCAGGAAGGTGGTCATGGGGAGGGTGGGGGAGGAGAGGGAGAATTAATGAAGGAAACATTTCCACTGAGATTATGTACATATATGAGAATACCAATGTCAGTCTCAATATCTTGTATGGGGAAAGGGAAGGAGCAGGGGAAAGCCCATCAAGTGCTGAGTGCATGTGTGTCACTATCACTATGAACTACATTATGATGTGAGACTATAGTGCACCAATTAAAGTATGAAGAAATAAAAACAGTGGGATGATTGGGGTTCACAATAATCTATTATATATTTTATAAAGATCTGGAAGACAGGAGCTCAAAGGCTCCAAACATACCGACATGTTAATGAGAAGAAAATGCTAAGTATCCTAATTCGATCTGTGTATGATTTATATATGAATTGAAATATCACACTGTACTCCATTAATATGCACAATTAATACATGTTCATGAGAAAACCAAAGTATAACTTTTAGAATCTAGATGTAAGACAGCCTTGGAGACATGGAATTAGAAGGATTGTTTGATAATTCTTACACTTTGTCTTTCCAGTGTTTCTATTTATTCTTCAAATACCTACAGATAAGCTTGCATCTCTTTGATTGATTGATAATAAAGAATGGAGGAGTCTTTAAGGAGCTGGGACAAAGAAGGAAGACAATCAGAGGCGAGTGTGGCCAAGGTAACAGTAAGCACAGCGATAACTTCTTGAGAATCTACTGTGAGCAGGGTTCTTCACAACAGTTTTGTTTTACTTTAGTTTGAGATTGGACCATTATCAACATCCTGTAGCTGACAGGTTCAGTAACATGCAGAAGACCACACAGAACTGAAGTGGCAGGCTAGGGCTTAAATCCAGCACATTCAGATTCTGAGTTTTTAACAATTATCCATTCATCCCGAGAACAGCACAGGAAAGTTTGCAGGATGGGTTGAAATGTTTGGTATTTGAGGCTGTATTAACCTGGGTGTTCTTAGTAGCAAAACTATGCAAATACCCACCAACAACATAAAATAGATGTTGGGTTATAAACAGTTGACCTCCTGTTTGAAAAACTCTATTATTATTTGTGATAAAGGGGATGAAGAAGGGAATAAGCAGCAACACATAATTGAGAATTATAGAAAATTTAAACACCATCGTGTGTTTTTTTTCAAATGTACTTTTGAAGTTATTTGGATATATCTGTGGCACATATTTTAGAACTCATTTTTTCAGTAATAATGCTCTACGATGTTTATTTAGTTCTGGGTACTGTTTATTAGATATTATTAACTACATATTATTAACTCATTGAATCCTCAAAGCAACTCGATGGGGTTGGTCCTATCCCATGTCATGTGTGAGGGGGCTCAGGAGCGAAGCATCGCAGCCGAGGCTCAACCACATGTGGTCTGTAGCTTAGGAAGGCTTTGTTCTTTCTGAACTTTCCTGCAGTAGATAGAGGGCTGGATTTTAGAAGACTCTTTTAAAACATAAATAAGATGAGATGTCAAGAAAATGACAGTGAACAGAAGAGGAATTATAAATAGTAAGATCAAATAAGCTCCTTTAGTGCCAACCCCAGCCAACTGGAAGCGAATCTAAAGAACAATGTAGTTAATAGGAGAGCTGAACTACACAAACGAACGTGGGTGACTCTGAAGACCAGCTACAAATCATAAATGATGGAAATAGGCAGTGACCTTTACAAATTTAATAAAATTCAGTGCAGCATCACCTCTGGGCTCTGACTCATTGAACTAACTAACCACTGTAAGACTCAGTTTCCTCTCCTGCAAAAATGGAGATGCTGAGTATGTATTTCATAGGGATAATGAGAGAATAGATTGAGATGTTTGTTAAAGTGTTTCGTATAGGCCTGACATATAAGTGCTCAATCCACCCTAGCTATTATAAATGAGTCCACTAAAAACATCTTTGAGGATTTGGAGGACAGATAATAATGGAAGGTTTTATGTCACAGTTATGCAGAAATGTGTATATAGCAATCATAAAATCATAACAAATTTTGAAATGCAAATCAACTTGACTGTGGGAGAAAAAAATGATTTAAAGAGACAGCATGAGCTATGATCTATGTTCACATAGACTGTAGCTGTCTGCTGCCAGTCATGTGACAGGACGCAATACAGAGCCAGTGACAAGGACATAAACAATATTCATATTTAGAATTCCCTTCACATTTCATAAAATATCCCTTCAATAAATGGAATAGAATATTTATAAGTGCTTCTCTTTTAAAAAATTTACATCAACTTCTAATAATTAAGGTCCATGCCTACTATTATTTTATAAATATCTTTATGCTGTCCATCACAACACAGAATGAAGTCTGCAAGTTTAGTTTTTGTTTTTAGTACTATTGTAATTCATGAATTTGAGGTAAAGTATCTACTCAATACCCAGTTTGATCCAAAAGCTAAGTTTTCAGCTGAATAGTTGGCAGGCAAAATAATTGGTGCTATAGTATAATTAAGCTGACTTTTAAAGAGAAATTTTAGGGACTCATCTGAATCTTTAATATTTTCAGGACATGGTTTTATAGGATCTATTTTCAAGATTCTACTTGTACTTCCTGTTTTTGGATTAAGTTTTCTTTATAGCACAATTATGTTCTTATTTTAGTTCCAACTGGGCAAATTTTAAGTGATGATAAGTCTTTCCAAGGAAGTATAAATAGACATGCAATTGTGTTCTGAGGGGACTTTTTCAAAGTAACGTGATTTATTGCTTGCTTTTTGCTTTCAGGCTTATAGAAGATCCTGGGCCAATGTGGTTGCTGTTTTTATTTTCTCTACTTTATTCAAACTAGATTCAATGTGATGATAAAAGGAGTAAAAATGAAGCTTTGATGGAAATTGTGTAGTATAATTCTCTATTGCTAGGAACATCATACAGTATTTACATTATTACAGATCACAGAAGACAATGAAAATTTTCTCAATTTGCTTTATGAAATAGTCTTAAGAAAAAAAAGATTTAAATGGAAGATAAAAATTTCCATAAATGTAGATCACAGACTAACTAAATATAGATCCAAAAAGGGAAAAGAACACCACAATTTTAGAATGAAAAGCCATTTTAGGGGAAATTAAGTTCAACGGTTTTCACTTACAAATAATAACTGAGAACAGGTTGGCTCAGTGAGATTAAATGACTGGTGAAAGATGACGCAGCCAGGTGACCAACATGCTGCACTGGGATGAGGAATTTAAAGATTAATATTATAGAAAATTAATTAAATAAAAAAATAATTCTGGTATAATGCCAGTAAAAAAGCCCAGCAACTCCATTATGAAAATGACTCTTAATATGCAGAGAATTGGTTGCAGTATATATTGCAAATTATCCACGACTTTAGACCTTGTCCTTTTTTTCTCAATTAATTTTACTTCTTTGATGGATTCATTCTGTTAGTACAGTCACATTTTAGTGATTCGGTCAAACTAGGTGCTATTTAAATGACCAGTTATTTAACCAAATCAAAACTTATTTTGTTAGCCAATGTTGAACTGAAGGGTTACCAAGGCAGTTTTAATATATTTTTAAGAGGTGAGACTACAAAATAAACAATTTATCTATATTGATTAAAAATAAAAGATATATCAGTATTTTGTAACATTTTAGAAATTATTACAAGTTACTTATCATGCTCATCAAAACAGTTTGTACAAGATGACAAAACAATTTTGAAAGTTCTCTGAAATGGTTAAATTTTAAGTGAAAATGAATTTTAGTGTCATTGTAGACATTGCTAAAACCAGAGAACTGCCAAAATATGAATATGCATATATTAAGCTTTTAACTTGGAAAGGCTGATATATTTTAATTAGAGGAGGATTAGTTAATTTCCTACAGTTTGAGGAAACTGAACAATAAAACATCCCCTTCTCTAGCAATTTGATTAACAGAAAATGTTAATCAATAGAAAAAAGCATTAATAAATATAATAAGAAATACAATTCTAGTAAAATGAATCACACACTATATCTGATATGTTTAACATTGTCCTTTGTAATATTTTCGCTAGCTTTCTAAAAGTGCAGCAATTTAGAGTACAACTTGGAGGTTTGGCCAATTTGGCACATTTCAGTTAATCTACAAGGAAGTAGAAATATCTTCTCCTGCATTTTCAGGGTAGTCCATCCTACTCTCTCCCTTTATAAACCTTTTTCTCAATTGGTTCAAGCAGAACATCTTTCCATCATACCCACTTCCACTGTGGTCGGATGTTTTGCTCATATTATCCCTCTGTCCCCATATTTCAGCAGCATCCGAAGTACAACAGCTGGCAGATCATGAAGCTTTCCCCCACAGCCATTGGCTGTCATATTTCTCTTTGTGTCCTTAATAGCTGTAGATAGCTGCTAGGCGAGCATCTGCTTGAGACACAACTACAGTGAGAAATTCACAATCACAACTTTAAGCCTCTAGGTCTTTGTAACTGACTCAGTAGCTGGGCCTTGGATTCTTACATACACCGGAAAAAATGACTAACTGTTCACCAGGGAAAGTAGGAAAGAAAGCAGGAAAGAATAAGGAAAATAAATGAGAGTTCAGAAGTCTGTTCATTTTATGTTATGGCACAGAAAATATTTTTGAAACAGCACAGATATGACACAAATATGTTTGTTTTTAGATTCAGGTAAATCTCTAGAGAACATGTTCATGTTCAATTTCAGGGAATGCTGTAAGCTGTCATTATTGATAAGTCTGAGTAGTAGGCCCCCATATTGAATAAAAAACAATCCCCCTAACTTAGTTATATAAATTTTATTTCATGCATAAATTTGCACGTATGAATTTTTAAAATATTTCTGTACTATATATATAGTGTGAATGATAAAGGAACTCGGTCTATGCGTTTCTCTTGAAGTAATGATACATTATATTGTATTAGTACTGCATTAATAGACATTATAGAAATTTATATGAATAAACTATTTACATCTTCTCAAAGAGCTCTGAAACATAGCAGTTTTATTGTTACTTTGGGGAAATATAAATAATAAGTCTGGTCATAAAATTTTAGCTGTTTGAAGCATTTAATTTTAATTTCTGTGGGCTTGAGCATCTGTTTCCTGTCATGAACCAAATTATATTGCCTGTGCTTGCTCTGATGATCAGTAACTTAAGAAGGAAGAATAAAGGGCCTATAGGAAAGTTTAAGCACCACTTCACCCTATTTGATGTGGGCAACCTCCGTGTGTAATATTTTAGATCATTAAGGGCAGTGGTCAGGAGTTTATTAGGAAAGTTATAAGAAATTAACTTCTCATCTGGTTAGCAGTATCTGTTATTCAAAATTTTATATGTAGCTAATTATAGCTTTAAAAGGTATTAAGATATTCAAATGAGGCCCAAGATATAATTTTAATAATATTTAGCTGATTAGTATAAGCCTTTTCCTATTATTGTAGACATAGTGCTATAGACAGAATGTTGATGTCCTTCTCCACAAACTCCATGTTGAAGTCCTATCCCTGAATGTGATCGTTTAGGAGGGAGGGACTTTGGGAGGTGGCTGGTAACTATGGCGGAGCCCTCCTTAGTGGGATTAGTTGCCCTCATTGAGAGTTTTTTGCCCTTTTTCTGTCATGTAACAACACAGAGAAAAGGTGATGATCTATGAACTACAGAGCAGGTCTTTGCCAGACACAGTACATAGTGATACCTTGATCTTAAACTTGCCAGCTTCTAGAACCAAGAGAAGTAAGTGTGTGTTGCTTAATCCACCCAGTTTATGGTACTTTTGTTATAGCAGGCCAAACAGACTAAGATACTTAGCTATGTGTATTTGTCCATACCTACTGATACAATTAGAAATGGGCATTAGTTATTTAATATGGGAGTCATATTTCTTAGGTTTCTAGATAATTAACGGACAGTCCAAAAAATAGTAAATGTAAAAACTCTATATTGGAGAATAATATGAATAATTTTGTAAAATAATCTTGTAATAAAAAATGCATAAAGGGAGAAAGATAAAAACCTACACATCATCTAGAAAAGATTGTATGCTCAAACATCAGAAAAAGATTGGTAAGTGTGCCCTCAGAAAATTAAAACCTGAAACCCATCAAGGTGTATGATTACAATGCACCAATAAAATTAAATAAATAAATAAAAGAAAATTAAAGAAAAATCTACAAAGAAAAAATAAGAAAAAAGTCTATAGACATAGAAAAAGTCAATTTTCTTTAATATATAAGCTCTTATCTTTCAATAGAGTAGACAGAAGGCATACATAGCCACTCACAAAAAAAGAAATGCAACTATCTTATAAACCTACAAAAAGATGCTAAGGCACGCTCATAATTAATTTTTTGCAAATAAAAAGAACAAAACCCATTAATCATGTCTTTGGGAAAATGAATATACAATAATCAAGTTTGACTAGACTTTCAGTTATGGGAGGCATAGTTCTGCTAACAATCTTTTGAAACGAGGTCTCACTATACTGCCTGGTTGGCCTCAAACTCCTAAGCTCAAGTGGTCCTTCCTTTTTCAGCCTCTCAAGTAGCTGGGACTATAGGCAAGAACCACGATGCTTGGCTCTGCTAACTTTTTAAAGAGCAATTTTGTAATATCTGTGCAAAAGAAAAGGTGTATAATTTTTTTTTTTGCGGTACCGGGGATTGAACCCAGGGGCGGTGTATAATTTTTAATCTAGTACCTGTGTGGTTAGGAATTTACTCCTATTCATATATTTGAAATCAACTACTGTATGCATGAATGTCCTTATCACTCTGAACTACATTATGATGTGAGACTAAATGAACCAATACAAGTCTATACAAAAAGAAATCATGTCAGTATACACACACACACACACACACACACACACGCATGCATGCACGTGCACACACACACGTATATCTGTAGTATTATCTATAATATCGAAATATTAGAAACTGCTTAAATATCAACTCTTTTTATATGAATATTTATGATTTATATAAATTGAATAGCATGAGTTCAATACAATAGATGAGGCCATTCTGTTTATGTTGATTTGGGAATATTCCAATGATATGTTATTAGAAAAACAAAGTTCAGGACAATGTATGTATTACATTCCCACTTGAGTGAATAAAATAATAACCAAGATGTTCTCTGTATACTATATGCCAAGATTTACATTAACTACTTTGCCAAAACTCTCTTCATTCTCATATAAAGGATTTGTAATTTTCTCAGTTATGCAAGTGGTCAAATGCATTTTCTTGAATTGAGTTCAAGTCTCAATATGTAATTGTTAGGGTTATTGGGGCAACTGCTTAGGAATGGGTATGTCCCTGCCTTTTAAGAAGTTGCTTCTGCAGAAAAAACATGGATATAACCTCCACAGAGGACGTCACATGAAAATGAGTTTCTTACCATGTCTTATTTACATATCTATGGTAGTGTTTTATTTAAAAAATTCAACACGCATTTGTGCCTTTTGTCTTTGAAAAAGCACTACTTTTTAAGTTTGTTTTTAATTTAGCTTGTAAAAAAGTTAGCTTGCAAGAACTAGTTTAAGGTCCTCCACAGTCACACAGATCAGGGTGGCTTGGGGGTGAGAACATTGGGCAAAGCAGAGGTCCCCTGGGGAACTTCATGGTTCCTTACCTTTGACACCAGAGGTCTCAGTTTGTGCTTTTTGAGACGATGCATCTGATGTAGGATGTCAAGCAGGGCTTAGGAGCTTCACAGTGCTTCATCACAGTTCTTCACCACAGTGCTTCATCAGCTCAGTAACACTTCCTAACACTTCAACCAGAAGGGCAATCGTTTTTTACCTTTTTCTTTCTTTCTTTTTTCTCCTTATGCATAATTCATGCAAGGTTATTCATCTGTTTATCATACTACTCTATGATCTAACTGAAGATTACAAATGAGAAAACAAAACTACTTCAGCCACAGATTTGGGGATAATTCTTTATTTTAAAACATAATTTATATTTTCCTTTTGAAATGAAAGCCTTATGATTTTGAAGGCTGAAATATCTTTGTTAAGAAAGTGCTAATGCATAGTAGTGAAATAAAATGTGTAGACCCACAAATGAATTTGCAACTCTGAGTAAAAGAGTTTATTTTTCCAATACTCATAAGTTAAACTTTCACAATAATTAAAAAATAAAGCCAAGTGTGGTGACACGTGATACCAGTACTTGGGAGGCTGAGACAGGAGGATTGCAGGTTGGAGGCCAGTGCATGGTAGCTATTTCAAAATAAAAAATAAAATAGGGCTGGAGGTAGCTGAGAGGTAGACGCCCCTGGCTCCAATCCCCAGTATTTCACACTCACAAAGAGAAATAATTCATATTATTTGGACGACATAGATTAATTAGGTTACAGGTTAAGCAGTGACAACAAAGCCCCCAACGTGGAGGGTCAAACTGTACCGCACAGGGAGGAGTTCAGGGCAGCAGGTCAGCTCCACTGCTTAAAGTCAGCCGCAGCCTCACGCTGACAGGTCAGCTCTTTCCCCCAATAGGGCCTCTAACTTGTTACAACCATTTCCAGCTAGAGGGAAAGGAAAAGGGGGGAGGGGCGGGAAGGAAAGGAAAGCAATATTCCCTTAAAGGCAAGTGATGCGGAATTGCTCAGTCCATTGGTAAGAACTTGGATACACAGTCCATCATACTTCTTTCTTTTGGCAGTGCTGGGGATTAAATGCAGGGCCTTATGCATGCAAGGAAAGTGATCTACCACTGAGCTACATCCCAGCCCTAGCCAGTCATTGCTCTGAGGGGAGCTGGGAAATGTAGTTCTCATATGGTGTCTATCTTTTTCAATGAAATGTTATTACTACGAAAAAAGGGGAGAACGGATTTTGGGGGTAATGGTCTGTCACATGTACCCTTAATTAATTTAGAGTTTTAAAATTTATTTTACAATTGCATATAAATTCTAAAGAGATAAAACTGATCATGCATGACTTGAAATGGCTACAATATAAATCGAGATGCATTTTAGCTGTGAGCCTTTAAGTGTGCTATGACTTGGGTGTTGAGTAAGTGAAACTCAAACAGTCAGGAGTCAATAGTTTAATCCAAGTCATTTACAGGAGGATAAGCCACATTATCCCTCTTTATTATAAGAATTCTACAGATGGAAATCAGACCAGGTTTTTAAACTAAAAAATCTGTGTTCATACCATATGAGCAAATTTCTTGAGTTAGTCATTTAATAATCTCCTCTAAATAGATTTCTTTCCCTGTCCCGGAAATGTTATCATTTCATTGTTAGCATTGTATTTTTATCTTTGGATTTAAAGCTATCACAGACTGCTAAAAATTTTGCTTAGACTAATTGGCTGTTATCTACCTAAGCAGGGTGCTTAAATGTGCCATTATAATTACTGAAACTACTGTTGTCAAGTTTCTGCTAGAAGTACCATAATAGATGAAACTGGACAATTTAAAGAAAAGAGGCAGGGTACATACATTTCAGAGGTGTTCAGTGCTTTGAATGTGGACACACAGTTATGTTATTCTTTCTGTGTGTTCTGCCATGCACTATGGTGACTTGAAAGGCTGAAAGATCTTGGAGTCTGGTTTGAGAAGAGATACAGACTGTATTAGACAGGGTTCTCTAGATTAACAGAATACACAGAATGAGTATATTTTTAAAAAAGGGATTTATCAGATGGCTTACAGTTTGCAGCAATGTAGTCCCAGGTTCTGACTGCACGTGGAGGGTCAGAGGAACCAGTAGCTGGTCGAACGGTCTAAGAGCTGGAGTCTTAGGATTGGAGCAACCACTAATTCA
>PVJS01039809.1:0-18737 GCA_004027185.1 Glis glis | reverse complement strand
TGGTGGTGGTGGTGGTGGTGGTGGTGATGGTGGTGGTGGTGGTGGTGATGGTAGTGGTGGTGGTGGTGGTGATGGTGGTGGTGGTGGTGATGGTGGTGGTGGTGATAGGGAGACATTTTATTTGGATTCTGAACAGTGCCATCTCTTTTGGTGTTGTAAAATGCCTTTCTTAGTTTGAGGAATGCTCTGCCAGTCCCACGTGGGTGTATGTGGGTGTGTATGTGGGGTGCTCATGGGTGTCTCTGCTCCTCTTTGCCTCTCCTTTCTGACCCAGACATTTGTCCCCATGTGCTTGTGGCTGCCCCCCACCCTGAGTGTGGGAGCAGCAGCGCAGCTGCAGGAGGGGGATTCCTGGACAGTGCAGCGGTGCAGCAGGCCAACGCCCCTGTCAATCCAGCAGATGTGGTTAGGATGGGCGGGAGCAAGCTGGGCGTGGTGGCCCACACCAGTGATCTCGGTACTTAGGATGCTGAGTCAGGAAGACATAGGTTCGAAGACAACCTTGGCAACTTAGTGAGACTCTGTTTCGAAATAAAAAATGAGCCAGGCATGGTGGCTCACTCCAGTAATTCTAGTACTTGGGAGACTGAGACAGGAGGATCACAGGTTCGAGGCCAGCCTCAGCAACTTGGTGAAACACTGTTTCCAAATTAAAAAAATGGGCTGGGGACACAGCTTGAAGGTAGAATACCCTAGGTTCAATCCCTAGCAACACACACACACACACACACACACACACACACACACACACGCACACACACAAATAAATAAATAGATAAACAAACAAACAAATATAAAAATAAATAGAAAATAGAGCTGGGTGTGGTGGCACACACCTATAATCCCAGTACTTGGGAGACTGAGACAGAAGGATCACAGGTTCCAGGCCAGACTCAGCAACCTAGTGAGGCCCTTAGCAACTTAGTAACACTATTTCCAAATAAAAAATAAAATAGTGCTGGGGGTACAGCTCAGAGAAAGAATGTCCCAGGTTTAATCCCCAGTACCCCCCCCCCAAATGGATAGGATCAGGCCTGGGAAACTTAGTCAGAGATTTCTGAATCATCCGCTTGGGTTTCAGCCCTAATCCTGCCATTCAAACCTTCCAAAGCCTTGGACAAGCTCCTCTTTGCTTCTGAACCTCAGCTTTCGTATACAGGAAATGGGACCCATCCTCACTACTAGGACTGTTGGAGAATGAAACAACATCTGGGGAATGAGCAGCCCATGCAGGGCCCATGCATAGTGAGTGCTCAGTAGATGGTAAGTTGGGGCGCATCGGCTGGTCTCGGGTGTGGGGCTCCTGGTCTCAGTCGGGTCTTCTGCAGGCCCCTGACCTCGGTCAGCCTGGAGCCCTCAGTGCAGTGAGGGGTAGAGCCTGAGGTCTGGTGAAGAAGCCTTGGACCCGTGTGCCGTGATTCCAAAGGGAAGTGGCTCCGCACTCAGGGAGTGGGTGGCAGAGCTGGCTCGGCCTCCGTTTCCTGCCTCTCGGTCCTGCTGCTGCCATGGAAACAGGCCAGAGAGGCTGTCTTCCATCTGCCCCGCCCCTGGAAGCTTCTAGAAGAGGTGGGTGGATGCCCCAAGGTACAGGGGAACAGAGAGGGAGAGACAAAAGCCACACATCAGCCTGTTTCTGGCCCTCAGATGGGAGGAAGCAAGGGAAGTGACCTCCCCAAGGTCCCGGAGCAGATGAGTGACAGACCCAGCACCCCAGCCCAGCGCCTCCTCCCCTTTAATGTGCAGGCCCTCGCCCTGCGTTCATTAACAGCATTCAGAAAGTAGCGGGCGTGTGGGAGAGTCTCTCCTCCTGTCCCTAGGCTGGTCCCGCACCCCACCAGAGGCTCTGTTGTCTCCTGTCCTGGAAGTCCCCTCTCGGCACTCCTGGTCTCTGTACACATTCCTGTCTTACACCGGTGGAGGCCTTGTGTCTCAGGTCATGTGCCTTTATGTCAGAGCATCTCAGAGTGCCACTCTCAGAGCCAGGGAAGTGGCCTCTGCACATTTGCCACTCTGACAGGCATCGCCAGCCAGTCCTCCAAGCAGTCCTGATTTATACTTCTGTTTTCAGTGTACGCGGTGCCTCTCTACCCTGTCGATCAGTGAGAAATAGCTCGATTTTAGCTAGCATTTCTCTTGTGATAAATGAGATTGAGGATCTTCCTTATAATAAGATCCGTCTGTATTTCCTGTTGTTGTTGTCGTTGATTATCATTATTATTATTATTATTATTATTATTATTATTATTATTTGGTACTGGGGATTGAATCCAGGGGCATTCTACCTCTGAGCTGCATCCCCAACCCTTTTTATTTGTTTATTTTGAAACAGGGTCTCACTAAGTTGCTAAAGGCCCTGCTAAGTTGCTGAGGCTGGTCTGGAACGCATGATCCTCCTGTCTCGGCCTCCCAAGTACTGGGATTGCAAGTGTGCACCACCACACCTGGCTTTCATATTATTTACATAGTATTTCTGTTGGGGTGCCTGTCATTTTCTTGATTCATAGAAGCTCTTTTTATATTAAGGAGATGGAAACTTTTGAGAATGAGTTTTACTTTCTCCAGTTTGTTGTTTTCCTTTGGTTGTGTTGGAATTTTTGCCATGTAGAATTTTTTAAATTTAGGTAGTGAGAGCCTTTACTTTTTTTTTTTTTTTTTTTTTTGGCAGTACTGAGGATTGAACCCAGGGGCATTCTACCTCTGAGCTATACCCCCAGCCCTATTTTATTATTCTTTATTTTGAAACAGGGTCTCACTAAGTTGCGGAGGGCCTCACTAAGTAGCTGAGGCTGGCCGCGAACCCGGATCCTCCTGTCTCAGCCTCCCAAGTACTGGGATTACAAGCGTGCGCCACCACGCCCAGCAGAGCCTTTATTTTTAAAAACAATTTTGAAGTTTTGTAATATTCATATTGGGCGTGAGTCCTCTGAAATTAATTTCTGTGAGTCACAAGTGGTTGCCTCTCAGTAATTTCACAGGGTTTAAACTAACAGAAAGGCCTTTTCTATTCTGAAATTATAAAGAAATTCTCATGAGTTCTGATAGGCGTATGGTCCGTTTTTTCAAATGTGAATATCCATCTGGTAGGACTCCAACTTTATTTTTTTCCAGCTGGCCACCCATTAGTCCAACACCCTTGCTAAGATTCCAAGTAGCACCTTTACCATGTTCTGAGCTGCCACCTGCGTTGGGGGCTATTTCTAGACTTCCCTGTTTGCCTCATTGCTCTGACTGGAGTATTTTATTTGGTGCAATTAATTATGTATCATAGAGAGATTTAAAGTGATACATTCAGCCCGGTGTGGAGGCGCATGCACACCTGTAATCCCAGTACTTGGGAGGCTAAGACAGGAGAATTGTAGGTTCGAGGACAGCCTCAGCAATGTAGCGAGACTCTCAGCAACCTAGTGAGACCCTGTTTCAAATAAAAATAAAATAGGGCTGGGAGTGTAGCTCAGAGGTAGAATGCCCCTGGGTTCAATCCCCAGTACCATAGATAGATAGATAGATAGATAGATACATAGATGATAGATAGATAGATAGATAGATAGATGGATAGATAGATGGATAGATAGATGATAGATAGATAGATATATGACCGTACGTGTGCACAACATCTCTTGACACATTCTGGATCCCACCCCACTGCCCCCTCCTCCCTCCCCTTACGTGTCAGTGAGATCGGCAACGATTCCTTCCTATATGGACATAGAGTTATCTGGTCCGTTTCCTTCTTCGAGCCTCCTTTCCCCTCCCCACCTGACCCCCGTCCACTGTCCTGCCGGTCTCTCCTCCTTTTCATCAAGTCCCGTTTCTTGCCGACTTTCTCTCTAGCTTTCCTATATGAGAGAAAGCATACATCCTTGACTTTCTGAGACCAGCTAATCTCACTTGGTTCTCCAGTTCCATCCATTTTTCCTGCAAATGACATAATTTTGTTCTTCTTTATGGCTGAGTAAAGCCACATCGTGTGTATATAAAAATACAGATAATAATAAATGCTGAGCCGGGTGTGGTGGCGCACGCTTGTAATCCCAGTACTTTGGGAGGCGGAGACCAGAGGATCCGGGTTCGCGGCCAGCCTCATCTCTCTCGCTCTCTCTCTCCCTGTCTCTCTCTCTCTCTCTCTCTCTCCTTAGTGAGGCCCTCCGCAACTTTGTGAGACCCGGTTTCAAAATAAAAGTATAAAAACAGGGCCGGGGGTGTAGCGCGGAGGTAGAACGCCCCTGGGTTCAATCCCCGGTACCGCCAAAAAAAAAATAATAATAATAAATGCTGGCAAGGATGTGGGGAAATAGGTGCTCTCATACTCTGTTGGCGGGATTGCAAATGAGCACGGTCACTATGGAGATCAGCGTGGAGCTTCCTCACACGACTAGGAATGGGACCATCATGTGACCCAGCCATACCACTCCTCGGTATCTTTCCAAAAAGAATTGAAGTCAGAATACCGTGGTGATGCATGCACACCCATGTTTACAGCCACATGAACTTTTATTCTGAAAATGTTCAAATGTACAGACAGATAAAGAGAAAAGAGTTACTGGGCTCCAGCAGTTAAGGTCTAACCTGGGCTCCAGCAGTTAAGGTCTAACCTGTCTTACTGCATGGACTCCCTTTCTCCCTTCTCTCCTCTCCTTCCACTCTCCTCTTCTCTCATTCTTCCCTTCCTTTCTTTTCTCTTGTTCTCTTCTCCTTTTGGCGGGGGTGTTTAAATGGCCCCTGACTTCAGCATCTGAACACTTTGGATGTAGATCTCTAGAATAAATAAGCCAACGAGGACACTGATCTACAAAACCACATAGTTATGATCACACTTCACAAAATTAGCAGCAACCCCTTGCTATCATCCAACATGCCCAGCGCCGATTTACTTTTCCCCAGTTGTCTGGAAAATACCTTTTTACCTTTTTGTGTGTGTGTGGATGGTGCTGGGGATTGAGCCCAGAGGCATTCTTCCTCCAAGCTATACCCCCAGCCCTATTTTTTTATTTTTATTTTGAAACATGGTCTCACTAGGTTGCTGAGAGTCTCGCTACATTGCCGAGGCTGTCCTCGAACCTACCTTTCTTTGGTTTGTAAAATCAGCAACCAAATCAAGTCCCCGTGTGCACATGTCCTGGGTGGTGGTTTTCTGAAGTCTCTTGAACGCAGCCTCTCCTTGGCCTCCCCCTCCCTCTGCACTGTTGGTTTTAAAGCCACTGAGTTGCTGCAAAACCGTGGCGAGTTGCTTGCAGAATATCCGACCTCGGAGGCCTGCCTGTGCTTGCTTTCTTGGGGTGTGATTAACTCCTTCCTCCACCTCCCTGTTCCCTCTGAGCTGGGATTCTCACTTGGCTGGGGTGCTGCCTGGCGCTGCTGGGCCGGGGCCCTGGTGTCTGGCACCTGTTGTGACAGCTTCAACCACGGAGGAGAACTGAGTGGCCATGAAGGACCGCACATGGTGTCAGCATACTGTGCTTGCCGCGGTTGTCCCTGACCGCCTCTGGTTGCGACGTGGGTTCACACAGGTGCAGAGGTAGCCGCCCCACCTGGTTTTCCACCAGGCTTAGTTTGTTAATTAACTTACTTTGGGTACTGGGGATTGAACCCAGGGGCATTCTCCCTCTGAGCTATGCCCCAGCCATATTTTACTTTTTTATTTTGAAACAGGGTCTCACTAAGTTGCTGAGGCTATCCTTGAACCTCAATCATCCTGTGTCGGCCTCCCAAGTACTGGGATTACAGGCGTGCTAGGTCTGGTTGAGGTAGAAATGCCTGCACCGGGGTGGGCGCCTGGGATGCAGGTAATGCGTGTGTACGCGCACCACCCAAGCTTCCTCTCGATCACTTGTCTCCCATGGCACCCCCTCTCCATCATGGTCTCTGCCCCACCTCCGGCCCTGCTGCCCTTAGCTCCGCCCCTCGGGGCCCTCTCTTACCTCCTCCTCTGTTGCTTCTGGCCTGGGCTGGTCCCTGCACCAGTGACTTCCGGTCCTGGGTCTGAGCTGAAGCCCTGTCAAGGCCCCATGACTCTGGGCCCAGGGAGCCCTGACCCCGGCCAGGCCCGGCCCCTGCCCTTGCATGGCCGGCCTGGTCACCACACCCTGGACTGCACCCCTCCTGCCTCCGCCTGCCCCCCTTCCTGCGGGGAAACTGAGTGCCGTACAGGCAGAGGATGCTCGACCCCAGACAGGCCGTGACTTGCAGATCCAGAGGAAGAGGGAAAGGAAGCCAGGCCAGACCCTCTCGCGGCCCCTCAGTACCCCAGCCCTGCCTGTGGCCCAGGGACCCCAGGCACAAGCGGCCGCCTGCCTGCCCTCTCCAGGGCTCAGGCTGGGGCTGTGGGCGCCAGGGCTCAAGAGAGGGCAGGCCCAGGTCTGCCCTGTGGGGTGCCAGGGCTCCTCTCCTCAGAGGAGCCTCCTGGTTCCAAACCAGGCAGGGGGCTGGGCCGGGGGGTCAGATAATGGCGCCAACACTTGTGTGGTTTGCTGTGTATGGCCTATAACACAGCTAATTCAGTCACAACACTGGGGACAGGGCTGTCCCGGTGACTATTTTACAGGGTCAAGGGGCTTAAGCCTGGGTGGCTCTAGTCCACCTTGTTGATTGTGGGTGGGGGGAAGTTGCTCAGCAAGGGGCCTCTTGGTGGTCTGGGGCCCTCTGCACCCCCTTAGGAGGTGCAGTGGGGAGGTTCTGCAGGGCTGTCCTGGTTCCTCCCCCAAGGCCTGGGGCCCACAGGGGCTGGAGCTGGCTGGTAAGATATCATCAGAGGGCCCAGGGACGTGAGCGAGGGTCCCCGCAGGTGTCCACAGGACAGGTGTCCCCTGGGACTGGCCTCTGGCCAGGGCCCTGGGCCTCTCCCCACTTTCCCTCTGGTCATTCCGAGTCCACTCCCTACTCGCTGGACTCTGTTGGCGTGCCAAGGGAAAGGCCCAGCTCTCTCTGGGGTGCCCAGTGGGCACTCCTCTCTGGGCCATGAGGGTCGGCCCAGAGCCTGGCCAGGCCCAACACAAGCAACCTGGCACCCTCAGCCTCAGTTTCCACACCTGCAAGGTGACAGTCAGGCGAGGGCCGCCCCAGCTCTCTCTAGGATGCACTGTGAACCAGGCGGCAGCCCCAGGGTCCCAGGGCAATCTGCCTGTGAGGCCAGGCCAGCGTCTCCCAGGAGGCCTGAATCCCCGGTGCTCTGGTGGGAAATGTATCATAGTGTCCCGCTCAGGGGGTGCTGGGCTGTGGCTTCAGTCCCTGCCCCATGTCTGCCTCAGCCACCTGCAGTTCCGGGGACCCCAGCTCCCATCTGCCCAGGCGGGGCCCTCCTCCTAGCTCCTTCAGGGACGATCTGGTGGGGCGCTTGGGAAGCACACAGGCCGTGAGGTGCAGCCCGGCCCTGCTCCCTCCTGCCTTAAGCAAGCAGAGCTGCTCTGGCCTCAGATGCTGCCTCCAGGCCGAGGCACGGCTGCCCATCCTGGGGTGGGTACTCTGTGCTCTTCCTGGCACGGAGCTCACAGGCTCCCAGGCATGGAGGATCAGCGGCATAGGTTTCCTGCAGCCAGGCCTACTTGGGGGGGGTGTCCCCTCGGGGCCTCCTCTTGCACAGTGCTGCCCTAGGCAGGGGACAGCCTCCATCGCAAACAATCTTCAGAGGTTGTGGGGAGGAGTAAGGTGGAGGGCCCTTCCTGATTTGCATGCATGCTGTAGCTTTTTGTGTTGCTTGGCAACCAGAGGAGGCAGGATGACAAGATGCCCGCTGACTCTGAACTGGTCTTCCTGGGCAGGCAAGTGAGGTGTTGTGGGTGGATGGAGCTGGGAACCAACCCCGGTGGCTGCAGGCTCACCCTCCAGAGGGTGTTCCACATGCCTGGTGGTCCGGAGCAGAGACTGGGCTTCCCTGCCCCCAGCACCAGGCTGCCCCTGACGTGGAGTCTAGATTTTGTTTTCCGCTCTGGCCCTGACCCAGGCAGGACTTGGTTCTTTGGCCAGCCCTCTGACACCCCGTGGTCTGTGCCTCTGTACAGCGGGCCGCGGCCCTCCTCGCGGGGTTGTGGCAACTCCGAGCGACAGACTTAGTGATGGGGTTTTCAGACCTGAGAGCAAGGTCAGCACCAAAGCGGGTCCTGCAGGCATTGTCCCCTGTCCCCAGCCCTTCAGTCTGAGAGAAGATGGGATGACTGTCCCCAGCCTCTCAACCAAGGGGAGCAGCCCCAAAACGTGTCCAGGACTGGGGTCAGCGACCCGCCTCTACCTGCTCTGCTGTCTGGGACATCCCTGGAAGACCCAGGCCTAGGGTGGCAGGCCAGGCAGGGGTGGTGGCCGTGTGTAGGGCAGGCCCGTGTGAGGGGACAGGGGTGCTGGCTCCCTGGTGTGGCTTTGAAGGGTTTCTCAAATCCCAGTGAACATCCTCTGGGCATTTCTACCTCGGCCCAGCCCCAGACCAGCAGGCCAGGGAGGCTGTGACCAGGCAGTGGCCCATGGGCTTCCTGGGAGGGGCCAAAACCCCCACTGCTTCCCGGTTTCCCCTCCAGATGCCTGGAAATGTGGTTCCTCAGCCGGGGGGGGGGGGCGCTTTCCCAGTGTGCTCTGTGTCAGGAGCCACAGGGCCCACGAGTCTCCAGCCAGGCTTGGGTTGGCCCGGGGACTCTGCTCAGTCCCCTCTGTGGGGCAGTGCTGCTAGCACGGGGTGGGACCTGAGGAGGACCCGCCCAACTGTCCCTCATTGTGTGCTGTGAAGGGGCTGCCCCCTCTATTCCCTCTGTTTAGCCAGGCATTTTGGGGATCCCAGCTGGAGCTCACCACACTGACTGGCTGCAGTCACTCTTTGAGCTGCAGGCTAGCTTGTCCCCATCGACACCACGCAGCATGAAACAGGAGTGCCACCGGGGCTACCCTCTGGGTGAGGCCACCAGCGCATCCCCAGCTACCCCTTTCCACCAGGGCCCCAATGTCACAGCGTGAGCCGTGGGTGGGAAGGGTGGGTGCCTCTGCCACCAAGGGGACTCCACCAGGCATGCAGGTGGGTCATGGGGTGCTGGGAGCCCCAAGATGGAGAGCACAGGGAGGACCAGCAGGATGGGTGTCGCTTGGGAAGGCTGGGGCCAGCAGACAGAGCTGGCAGGACAGGCGCTTGCTGGGGGTCCCTGGGCAGGGGTGATATTGGGGGACAGCCTCAGTGTCCCCACTGTGTCCAGCCCCAGCAAGCATGGGTTCAGCAAGCACAGCGTGACCTTGTAGATCCACAGGGGCAGCGCCTGGGGCCCGTCGGCATTGGTGGGGCAGGTGGGGGCCCGTGGCACCTTCATGGCCTCTCGTGTCCCATAGCTGTCTCAGTACCTCTGTCACTGCGAGAACCCCACCCCTGGTCCCACCACTCCCCAACTCCCATCTTGGGTGGTTTGTCCAGCTCACCCCTGGATGGCTGGGGTCACAGGACGCGCAGGCCAGGGCGGCGACGGGGAGGCTGGAACAGATTTCTGGAGGGAAGCCCTCCACAGACCACCAGTCCCGCCCAGCACAGGCCCTGCCCTGGCTCATGGGGCTTGCTCAGACCTCAGCTGGCCTCTTGGGACAGGGAGGCAGAGGACAGCCCTGGGCCCTGATCCCAGATATCCCAGGGCAGCCCGGGGTGGGCTCGTGCCGTGCCCCAAAACTTTGGTGCCACTGTGGCCACCCCTTAGTACCCAGGACCTAGTTGCCATCAGGACTGGCCCAGACCACCGTAATTTTTTCCCTCCTGGTACTGGGGATTAAATTCAGGGGCATTCGACATTTCACCTACACCCCCAGCCTTATTTTATTATTTTTATTTTGAAACAAGGTCTTGCTGAGTTGTTGAGGCTGGCCTCAAATCTGCAATCCTCCTGTCTCAGCCTCCCAAGCTCTGGTATTACAGGTGTGCACCACCAGGACTGGTGCAGGTAGCATCTTTGCTTCCTATAATGGGTCCCCTTGCTGTGTAGTCAGGGGAAGATGGGGTCTGTGGGCCGAGACCCCGGAGCTGGCAGCCTTCCTCTCTGGAGGCACTGGGCAGAATCCTGGCCACCCTGGAGTCTGTAATCCTGTTCTGTGATGTCCCCATTCCCTGGTGGCTATTAGCAGGGAAGGAGGGTCTCACAGGTGTCTCCCCAAATCCCCGTGCCGGCAGGAGGGTGCTGGAGCCTCTCACACTGCCGACCCCAGCCCACCATCAAATCTCTTTCTCTGACCACAACCGGGAGCGCTCCTTGATTTTAAGTGCCATGCGATTCGAGTGTGACACCTAGCTGCGCTGGGACAATCCCCATCTCAAGAGCCTCGCTCAGTCCCACTGAAGGTCTCTTTTGCCGTATGAGGAAACACTCACAGGGGGATCAGGGTGCAAGCATCTCTGGGGGCCGTACCCATTCTGAGAGCCTAGTCCCTTTCATGGGGTGAGCAAGACAGACCCCTGCCCAGCTGGGGTTTGCAGTTCGGGGAGCTAGGCAGGCCGTGAATGTGTTCACAGGGTGGTGTGCTGGTCACAGTCTTGTCCTGCCTGAAAGGACACATCGGGATGAGGAGGGGGACTGTGGGGTGGGTGTCAGGGAGGCCTCTCACGAGGGCCTGTTTGGGCACCTCCTGCAGCCCACAGTCGGGTGGGAGTGTGTGGGAAACCTCTTGGGCCCTCAATGTGGGCCTTTCCCAGGGCCGATGTGCGCAGGCTCCCTGTCTGGAGCATGACGCAGGAAGACACGTGGAGGCCTGGCCATGACCCTGAAGACCAGGGACGCGGGCGCTCTGTGAGGAGTGCTTGGGGCGGGGCTCTGCCCGCGGGCTGTGGATTCCCATGCAGTGCAGACAGTGGGTGTTCAGGGTGCAGGGAGCGAGCTGGTCAGAGCTGCCCTGTGTCCTGGGGGCAGGGGTCCAGGTTGGGCCCCAGTCCTTCCTGAGGGTAGTTCGATGGGCATGTAGCGGGATGCAGCCTGCACACACTCTACAGAGGCAAAGGGCCAGCTGTGCCATGGAGGCAGTTCTTGCAACCCCGTCACAGGGCGGCCCCTCTCCTGCTGCTGCCCAGAACTACCAAGCTCAGGGCAGGTAAGGGGATAACCGGCCTTCCAGAAGGAAAGAGCACTAGAGCCGGGTGCTGTGGCACCCACCTGTAATCCCAGTCCTCGGGAGGCTGAGACAGGAGGATTGCAGGTTCAAGGCCAGCCTTAGCAACTTAGTGAGACCCTGTTTCAAAATTAAAAGAAAAATAAGGAGGACTGGAGGCATAGCTTGGAGGTCATTCAATCCCCAGTACCAAAAAAAAAAAAAAGTCCTGTAAATGCTTACTGTGTACAGGATGAGCTCCCTCCTCCCCTCCCTAGGCGCAGGCTCCAGGGAGTCAAAGGCAAGCCCAGCATTCAATGCCGGGCAAGGGGTTTGTCCTGCCTAGTGTTGGTGGGGCTCCAAGCCTCTTCATTCCTGATGCTGAGTTCCCACAGGTCTGCAGCCCGGCCCCTAGCCTGCCCCAGGCCTGGCCTGCAGAGCTGGCTCCTCGGTCTTTCCGCCATGTCTCAGTGCCTTGCTCAGCGCTCCCCCTGCTGACCCCTCTGGGCCTGCGGGTTGTACCCCATGAGGGAGAGTGCCCTTCACCCCCACAGGAGGGGCCGCCCCCGCCACCTCCGAGCCAGCTGCTAAGGAGAGAACGGGCGCTCGTGAGGGTCAGAGGGCTGGTCCGTCGCCGTCACTGGGCCAGACAGGACTGGAGTCCTTGTCCCCAGTCCTGGAGGAGTGGGCTGAGGTCGCAGAGACTGAGTTGTGGAGCCAGAGACCCAGATTTCTGACAGTCCCAGTGGGGGACTAATTTGTTGACTTGATTACTGTGCCCCCTCCCATGGCCTCACCCCTGGGAATGTGACCCTGAGATCTTGGCACATGGTGAGTGTCCATGAATGGTTTTTAAAATGAATGGCGTAGGTAGGAATGCAAAATAGCAGCCGGTGGTTGAAGAGGAGCCAGGTCCTCTTGGGACTCGGGATTCTCATACCTCGTTCCAACCCTCTCTCACCGAGGCAGACATTTCTATGTAATGCAGCACATTTGATTCCTAGGAGCCCGGCCAGGAGCTCCGAGCGAGCCGTCTGAGGGCCAGTGGGAGGAAGCCGAGGGTGTGGGGCTTAGTGTGAGTGGCCTTGAGGTCAGCAGGAGTTAGGAAGGCATCCTAGGGGACGCAGCAGGAAGGGTTGGAGGGCACTGGGGGCAGAGGGGGAGGGAGAGGGACAACTTAGAGGGTGAGTCTTGGAGGTAAGAGTCAAGGGGACTCATCTCCCAGACAGTAGAACCTAGCCGGTATGGAGGGGAAGACACGTGTGGCTGCTGGGCCACTTGTCAGCCCCCAGGCAGCTCTGCAGCAGGTCTCTGGGTGGCGACAGGTGGCACCTTCTGATCCGCCAGCTGGAAGAAGTGGCTAGAGGGACATCAGGGGGAGGGAGGGACGAGCCGTGCTAAGAACATGCAGAGCAGGTTCCTGGGGGCTGAGACGGCAACAGAGACACTCTGGTTCTTTATGACAAGGAGAGGAGGGACAGCTCCTTCGCGGCCCTGGCTGTGTGTGTGTGTGTATGGGCCGCACTGCTTGATGCAGCTGTTCTGACACCGACCGCCCCTACTCACCATGTCCTCCTGTCTTCCCTCCCTTTCTTGGTTCCACCCTGCTAGTGGGAGCAAGTGTCCCTTCTCCGGGAGACTGTGATGGAGGGACCCTGTGGTGGGGCTGCAGATCCAGCCCTGCTGCAGCCCCACAGCCGCCTCCTCGAAGCGATCTGGGGTGCCTTGGGGCATGGAGTGAGAAAGAGCACGGTGGTGATCGAGCCCTTCCTAGTCGTGGGAGACAACTTGGGAAGATTTGACAGAGATAAATGGAGAGAAAAGGAGAAAGGGCGTGAGAGACGGGCCAGCAGGGACAGATGTGCTGATTGGCCTCTAAGTGTGCAACTGCTTGTCTAGGCAGGGACACACACGCACACACACGAGGCCCTGTGCGCGCGCACAGATGCACTGCGCCCTAGACGGTGCCTGCGCAAACCTCTCTGTGCTGCTGCTACGCCCTGCTCCTGTGTGACCGGCCTTCCCCTCCCACTGAGCTACACAGTGCCACCCTCACCAGCCTCAGGAGGAGCCGTGGTGCTGGGGCTCGAACTCGAGGAATCTGCTTCCAAGCTCCTCCCCCAGCTCTTTTATTTTTTTTTTATTTTGAAGCAGGGTCTTGCTAAGTTTCCAAGGCTGGCCTCCATCCTGTGATCCTCCTGTCTCAGCCTCCCAAGTACTAGAATTACAGGCAAGTGCCTCCACGCCCTGAACCTTCATGTCGAGATGGCCTCCATTCTGGGATCCTCCTGTCTCAGCCTCCCAAGTATCCCTCCGATGAGGGCGCTTCCGCACTCAAAGTGTTTCCAGCCCCACTTGCGTGTGAGTCTGCTGGGAGTGCATCCTCGTGTCTACACCACGTTGCTTCTGGGCCCCGAGCAGCCCAGCCTGTGAGATGGCTACAGGTTAGTTCCAAGCCCAGGTAGCAGTCACTGTGAGGCACCCTGCTCAGTGTTTTTGGTCATGGTGACCAGCGGGGGTCCTGGGGCAGGTGCAAAGTCAAGGGGGAGCTGGGTTGTGAGCACATATAGGGCAGGGTGAGGTGGCAGAGGACGGTGGACTGGGTTGTCCCGCTACCCCCCCCCGGCCTGGATGACTGTGTACCTGTGGGCGAGGTACCTCGGGCCCCCCTCCTGCACAGTGGAGAAGGGCATGCCAGCCTCGGGGGCCTCTCTCCTCCCTCTGCCTCTCCCTGGTCCCTGACTTGCAGCCCACACTGCTTCACCGCTGACCCAGGATGAGCCTTGTCTCTGGACGGTGCAACTGCACTTATGCCTGGCCCGAGGCCTGCCCGGCCCCTGCTGTCAGACCCCCGCCTGGCCTCCATCCTGCCACCCACCCAGTCCCTGTGCACGCAGGTGGGCTCGCAGGTGGCAGGAGGGCTGGGGCTGTGGGACAGCTGCTGTAGCTGCAGGTGCCTGACGGTGTGGCAGGAGCCGAGGTCCCTTGTCCATGTGCCCGTGCCCAGTCTCTGGACGGGGGGGTGATGGCAGCAGGCGTCAGCTCCAGCTACTCACACACCTGCTGTGGACACACCGTTGGCTGGTGCCCGGGGCAGTCTCAAAGCCGCCTGAGGTGTTACTGCATCAGGGCCACGTCGAGGGCAAGCTGAGGCCATGGGACACTCTCTGCCGCCCGGGCCATTTGTCCAGGCAGTGTGGTTACCTGAGACGCAGGGGCCATCGGAAGGGTCCGCTCTCCCTGCATTTGTTCTCCCACCCCAACATATATCTTTCCATCCAGTGTGGCCTAAAACCCTTAGTGACTTGTTTGCTTAGAATATTACTTTCCAAGCTGGGCATAGTGGTGCACACTTGTAATCCTAGGCCTTGGGAGGCTGAGACAGGAGGATCACAGGTTCGTAGCCAGCCTCAGCAAGTAGTGAGGCTCTCAGCAACTTAATGAGACCCTGTTTCCAAATAAGAAATAAAATAGGTCTGGTGGTGTAGAATGGAGGTAGAATGCCCCTGAGTTCCATCCCCAGTAGCACACACACAAAAGAATATTACTTTCCAAAAGGGAGGGATGTGTGTGTGTGTGTGTGTGTGTGGTGTTCGGTCCATTCTGAGGGCCGGCTTTATCCCTGGGAAGCGGCCACTCAGGTGTGAGCTCCCCGGCACGCAGCGGCGATTGCACCCACAGCTGTTGGTGGGTGCCGCGTGTCTGGCGAGGAAGCAGCAGCTGCAGGCGGGGTGGAGTCAGAGCCCTGTCACCTGGCCCCTCGTCCGGGAACCTAGGTAACCAGGGGATGAGCCCCCTCGGGGTCTCTACAAGCCAGGGAGCGGGAGTGATCCTTGTCAGCCCCCCACTGTGGGGCACCCGGCTTCCTGCTTCCTCTGCCCAGGAAGGTGTGCCACCTACCTCAGGCCGCCTTCCATCCTCCCAAGCCCATGGGTGCCCTGCCTGACCGCCTGACCTGGCAGCTGGACCTTTTGTTGTTATTGTTGTACTGGGGATTGAACCCAGGAATAGTCTACCTCTAAGCCCTATTTATGTTTTGTTTTGAAACAGGGTCTCAGTCAGTTGCTGAGGGTCTCACTAAGTTTCTGAGGCTGGCCTTGAATCTGTGATCCTCCTATCTCAGCCTCCAAAGTATTGGGATTACAGGTGTGCATCACCACACCCAGCTCAGCTGCGCCTTTTAAAGGAGGGAGCAGGTGTATTCACTGGAGACTGCTTTGTTCCTGGGGGCATCAGGAGGGGGGGCCGGTGCCGGTGCCCTCAGCAGCTCCCGCCTCATTTCCTGGCAAAGGTGCAGTCAGCAGTAGACCTGGAAGGACCCAGGGCTCAGACAGCTTCTGCCCACCCCTCTGGAGTGTTATTTCTCATTATTCCCCTTCAATATTTCCTCCCCTCCCTCCCTTCCTTCCAGAAGCCAGGGCCTCACACATGCAAGGCAGGCACTCTACTGCTGAGCTATGCCCCACTCCTTCAATTCCCTCCCTTTCCTCCCTCTCTCTCTCTCTCCTCTCTCTCTCTCTCTTCCTTCTCTCTCTCTCTCTTCCTTCTCTCTCTCTCTCTTCCTTCTCTCTCTCTCTCTCTCATCCTGGAGATTAAGTTCAGGAGCATTCTACCACTGAGCTAAAACCCCAGCCCTTTCTTATTTTTATTTTGAAATAGGGTCTCCCTAAGTTGCTGAGGGTCTCACTGAGTTACTGCACACTGGCCTCAAACTTGCAATCCTCCTGTCCCAGACTCCCAAGTACTGGGATTACAGGTGTGTGCCACCATGCCTGACACTCCTTTATTTTCCTGACTTGTCATTTGTTTTGAGGTGTAGCATACATACAGACAAGTGCATATGTCAGAATGTGCAACTTGCTCTTTTTTGGGGGGGTGAGTGCATGGGCAGTGGGTACCCAGATGCAGCCCCAGCTGTCCCCGGACACCTGACCCTCCCTCCAGCCACACCTGCCTCAGTGTTGTCTGAGCTGGATGCGTGGGACCCTGCCGTAGGGTCTCTATGTCTGGTTGTGTTTTTTCTTTTCTCTCCTTTTCTCTTTTTCACTGGGGATTGAGCCCAGGGGCATTCTACCTCTGAGCGACACCCCCAGCCTCCCCCTTTTTTGGAAACAGGGTCTTGCTGCTAAGTTACTGTGCACTGTCCTCTAACCTGTGAGCCTGTCTCAGCCTCCCAGGCACTGGGATCCGGCGTGTGCCACCACTCCTCGCTTGTACCTGGGTTCCTTTGCCGCACACCATCGGGTGAGACTCGCCCCTGCGCGTGGCTGTCTTGGTCTGTCTCATTGCCACGGCCATTCTCTTGGCTGAACGCCACAGCCTGGCAGGAATATGGTCCTCTGTGGGGGCCCCCATGGCGGGCAGTGCCAACGTGTCTCCTGGTCTGAGTCCATGAGCATTTCTGCCAGGCCTGTCCCCGGGCGGACCTTCAGGGCCTGGGTGTGCTGCGCCGCCGGGCCCGTGTGCCATCCCGGGGAGCCTGCCACCGCAGACCCAGCGGCTTGTGCCGCCTCCTCGAAGCACTTGGCATTTTCTGCCTTCTTGTGTTTGCCGTCCTGGTGGGTGTGAGGGACATCACAGGGTGATTTTAATCTCCCTCCCCTAATGACTAAGCACGCAAATGCTTTCCTTAGGGTCACTGCCGTTGTGTGAAGTGTGCCTTCAAGTTTTTAGCCCATTTAAGAAATTTGGGTCTTCTGATATTTTTGACTTGTATATATTGTATACAAGTCAAAATATATATTGTATATATATTGTGGATATGAGTCTTGTGCTAGATATGCCTACGTCCTTGTCTATAGCAACATTCTATATCTACATCCACATTTCGTATCTAAATCCATATCCCTATTTGTTTATTTTGGTACTGGGGATTGAACTCGGGGCATTCTACCTCCGAGCTACATCCCTGGCCCTATTTTATTTTTTATTTTGAAACAGGGTCTCACTAAGTTGTGGAGGGCCTCACTAAATTGCTGAGGCTGGCCACGAACCTGTGATCCTCCTGTCTCAGCTTCCCAAGTACTGGGATTACAAGCATGCACCACCACTCTTGGCTCATATCCCTATTTATACCCATATCCACATCTTTATCTGTATCCATATCCCTACCTATGCCCATATCTGTATCTATACCCATATCCCTACCTATACCCAATACCTATCTGTATCCCTATCTGTATCCATATTCCTATTTCCATATCTGTGTTCCTATCCCATCTATATCCATAACCATATCTAAATCTATATCCCTATTCCTATCTATATCCATATCCCTATCCATTCCTATATTCATATCCCTGTCTATATCCATATTCCGAATCCCTATCCCTATCTATATCCATATCTAAATCTATATCCCTATTCCTATCTATATCTACATCCTATCTATACCCATATCCATATTTATCTCCACATATCCCTAGATCTACCCATATCCCTATTTATATCCACATCTTTATTCGTATCCCTATCTATATCAATATTCCACATCTATATCTACATCACTATTTACATCCATCTCCATATCTATATTCCTATCTATGTCCATATCTACATCCACATCCCTATCTGTATCCACATTCCTATTTCCATATCTGTATTCCTATCCCCATCTATATCCATAACCATATCTAAATCTATATCCCTCTTCCTACCTATATCCATATCCCTATCTATTCCTATATTCATATCCATCTATATCCATATTCCATATCCCTCTCTATATCCATACCCCTATGTAAATTTATATCCCTATTCCTATCTATATCCACATCACTATCTATACCCATATCCATATTTATCTCTATCTCTATATTCCTATCTGCATCCATATCTATATCCATATCCCTATCTGTATCATATCCTTATCTACACTCATATTCTCTACCTATATCCACATCTCTGTCTGTAGTCATACCCCATCTCTATCTGTATCCCTCTCTCCCCCATATTCCGCATCTTCGTCGATGCCCACGTCCATGCTGCACACACGCGCGCTCCGTGGGTGGTCGCCAAGCGCCCATGTGTGGGGACATGTTCTGTCCCTGAACGGGCAAAGGCCCTGCCCTGGCGGAGCTTATGTTCTCTTTAGAGCACACTAACAAATCAGGAAGTGGAAATAAGATGTCAGATGAACTCCCAGGAGGAAAGTTCACTGGAAAGGAGGAAGTGCTGGGTGGAAGGAGACGTAAATAAGTCACTGAGAAGGTGACATGTCAGCAGAGGCCTAAGGGGGAGTGTCCCCAGCTCCGGGGAAAGCTCCTTCCACACCAGCCCTGAGGAGAGGGGCCCAGGTCTCAGTTGGGGACTGAGGTGTCTTTTTCTTTTGATACTGTGGATTGAACCCAGGGGTGCTCCACCTCCAAGCTACACAAACACAACCTCAGCCATTTATTTATTTACTTATTTATTTATTGTGTGTGGTACCAGGGATGGAACCCAGGGGCATTCTACCTCCAAGCTACATCCCCAGCCCTATTTTATTCTTTTTTTTTTCTTTTTGCGGTACTGGGGATTGAACCCAGGGGCATTCTACCTCCAAGCTACACCCCCAGCCCTATATTTTATTCTTTATTTTGAAACAGGGTCTCACTAAGTTGCGGAGGGCCTCATGAAGTAGCTGAGGCTGGCCGCAAACCCAGATCCTCCTGTCTCAGCCTCCCAAGTACTGGGATTACAAGTGTGCACCATCACGCCTGGCTTATTCTTTA
>PVJS01039808.1:0-18739 GCA_004027185.1 Glis glis | reverse complement strand
GGACTGAATTAGTGGTTGCTCCGATCCTAAGACTCCAGCTCTTAGACCGTTCGACCAGCTACTGGTTCCTCTGACTCTCCACGTGCAATCAGAACCTGGGACTACATTGCTTCAAACTGTAAGCCCATCTGATAAATCCCTTTTTTCAAATATACTCATTCTGTGTATTCTGTTAATCTAGAGAACCCTGTCCAATACAGGGAGGGACCAGGTAGAGATGAAAGTTTATCCTGCATCATCCTACCTGTCATGCTGGAACTGCATAAACCCCGGGGAAGAAGCACGTTTCCCAGCTTGCACAAGGTTGCTCTATGAACTCAAAACAGTCTTTATTCTGTTGCTCCAGGTTGGTGTGAATGTGATTTGGCCCAAAGAAATAACTATTTCCTAGCATCTCTCCTTACCATAATTCTATAATTTCAAATAAAGACCACATGGGCTATACCCTGGAATCATTTAAATCAAAATGATAATTTCACAATAATAGTAATCAAGAGGATTGTGGGAACCATTAGTAGCAGCATCCAAGTCAATCCTGGTTCAATGTACGTTTATATCTTCTTACAGTTTCATTGAGAACTTGTGATTATATCCGTACCCGACAAGTGGTGTCAACACTTATCCAATGAATTTGATCAATGTGAACAATCGATCACAATAATCCCATTCCTACCCACCTCCATCTTCTAAGTGACAGCAGTTTTTCTGTTATTTTATTTAAACTCTTAGACAAGTACTTCTACTATACACTTTGATTTTCCAAATAATCATCCTATTCGTTAATCTTGCCATCTTTGAGGTAAGGTTAGTAACATTGACCAGACTGCTTCGTATGTAGAATTGTCTAGGAGATTTATGAATAAAAATTGTTTGGTTCGGAGGGATTTTGCACTTTATAAGAATCTATTTGTGCAATCATTTACTAGATGAATAGCTTTATTTTCCATGTATTCTGGTTTGTTTAAAGGCAGCTGGCATATTAGAAGACAGAAAACACATGACAAGTAAAAATAATTAATACGAATTTCAAACCATAAGAGGAAAAAAGTGAATAAGGTAATAAAACAAAGGTGCATGCGTGTCTTAGAATATGAATTTTTTACATGCACATAGCTCTTTTATTAGTGGCCTGAAAAATATATAGCTGAATTAGTTTTGTAACTCTGGTACATTTTCTGTAATCAGCTTTGAAGCATGCAAAATTTTCTCTTGAAGATTACTTGATATTAGCCTCTCTAGGTCTTCATATATATACCGTCAGAAAACAACTAAGACATATTGTATAGAAAGAACAAAGATGATATGAATTTAGATGTACATATTATGAACACAATATTATAAGTAAAAGGATATGACTGAGGTCCTCTTTCAATTGAGCCTAGAATGCGAGCTGAACTCCCATTCTGACTATTCTCTGAAGAGCATTGTTCAAGCCAGGCGTGGTGGCGCATGCTTGTAATCCCAGTACTTGGGAGGCTGAGACCGGAGGATCCGGGTTCGTGGTCAGCCTCAGCTACTTAGTGAGGCCCTCCGCAAATAAGTGAGACCCTGTTTAAAAAAATAATAATAAAAAATTGGGCTGGGGGTGTAGCTCGGAGGTGGAATGCCCCTGGGTTCAATCCCTGGTACCCCACACGCACAAAAAAAGAATATTGTTTAGGAGCTTTTCTTCTTAATAGCCACAACCTAGGAAGAGGCAGCTCTAGTGGAAAGCCCTGTATGACTGAGTTGAAAATATCACTTTTTTAAGTGAATGATAAAAACCTAGGGTTTTCTTCCACATATTAAAATTTTAAGTAACCATACAAAATAAGAAAGACTTGCATTTATTAGTCATTTCATTTTAGGCCACAGAATGGGGAATTTCATGTGCTCTGCTGAGACCAGATAATGATTCCCAAGTTTCAGGCCTCAAGCCCCTCTTCCCCTTTAAATATCTATACTATCTGAAATATTTGCTTATTTTTTTCCTTAAATTGTTCATTTAAAAATAACCTAAATACAATTTTTAAAAATATATTTATGTCACTATTGTAAAGGGACAAGTCACTAAACTTGTCTTGAAATAACTATGAAATGAATATAAAGGCTATAAACCAATTTTAGTAAATTCTAGCTGGACAGTTTTGCTTGTTAAAATGCTCTAAGCCCTGGCCTTGCTCCTTGGTGAGAGAAAGAGAAAGAAAGAGAGGGAGAAGTTTGGAAGAAGCCGGGCGTGGTGGCACACGCTTGTAATCCCAGTACTTTGGGAGGCAGAGACCGGAGGATCCGGGTTCGCGGCCAGCCTCAGCTCTCTCTCTCTCTCTCTCTCTCTCTCTCTCTCTCTCCTTAGTGAGGCCCTCCGCAACTTCGTGAGACCCGGTTTCAAAATAAAGTATAAAAAATAGGGCTGGGGGTGTAGCACGGAGGTAGAACGCCCCTGGGTTCAATCCCCGGTACCGCAAAAGGGAAAAAAAAAAAAAAGAAGTTTGGAAGAGACATTTTAGCAACATTTGAGTTTGGAAAGGAATATAATTCTTCATACAGAATTTAGTTATTCAATGTCAAGTCTATCTGCCACTTAGGATCATCTCTGAGGGTAGTAGGCATACAGGTCCCAAACTTTTGAGCACAATGAGCAGTGGTTTCCCAGACTTTTGAAAACAACGAGCAGAGGTTTCTGCCATCACGCGGCTGTCCTTCTGCCCACTTCTGACTCAACACTCTTTCCATCTCTTTGCAATGGGTACTTAAGGGAATGCCCTGATTGTGAAAAATGTTTGGTAAGAACCAACAAATATCACACTGGAATTACTCAACCTATTAATTCTCTCAGCAGATATATAGTAAGTACAAACTAAGAAAAGCACCATGCTAGCTGGTATGATCACAAAGATTCAGTCCTTATCATTCAAATGCTTAATCCAGTGGAGGACTGTTTACTACCTAACACTATAGGATTGTGATTTTAAAAGAAAGAAAAAAACAGCTTGCAGGCCCTGAAAAATATTTTGTCATGCAATTCTTCTATTTTCCAAAAAAATGTATTTATGAAATTTGTATATAAATATAAAAATTGTACTATAATATATAAATATATGATGCATATATGAATAGACATATATATATAATTTCATACACACACACACACACACACACACACACACATATATATAATTTCAGAAGAGAACACAAAAGTTGTTGAAGGATTGAAAACTATTAAGAGGAACTATTAAGATTATTTTTTCCAATGAGAGGACCAAAGAAGGATTTAAAAACTAGGAGGATAATGACGTTTCCTCCCAGAGAGGAGGTGTGCTGTGTGGAGACCAGCTGTTCTCTATCTCCTCCAGGACAGATGATGGGAAAGGATTTTTAAACAGTAGCATGTGGGCTTTAGGTTATGCGTAAGGAAAAAAATTCCTGGCAGTGAGGGTTGTTAAGCACTGATTTAGGTCATCAAGAAAGGCTGTGAAATGTTTTCCTCTGGAGGTTTTCAAAACCAGTATAGATTTTCATCTATCTGGGCTGGCTAAGGTATTATCCTGCCCAAAGGTAAAAGGAATAGACTAGAAAAGTCTTTAAGTACTTGAATGGCTTGTGACTTACGGATCTGTATCTAAAAGCAATGGGGGTTAAATGTGAGTGCGAAGGGGTCTCCAGAATGGGGAGTCAGTAAAACAACCATTTAACCGTTAAACAGTATAAGAAGCCATTTTAAGTCTCTGGAAATTATCGTAAGGTCATACAGCAAACAGAGAAACAGTCATCCAAGAAAAGGAAAATGCATAGAACTAGAGAATATTATGCTTAGTGAGATCAGCCAGTCTCAGAAAATCAAGGGTCGTACATTTTCTCTCATATGTAGAAGCTAGAGTGAAAATAGGAAACATAAGGGACTTTAGATAAATGAGGAGAGAGCTATAGAATAGTGAAAGGGGCTTGGGGGAGGGAGGGAGGAATGGGATAAAGGAGGATTGAGGAAGGAAACAGTTCAGATAATGCTATGTCTATACATGAAGGTTTCGCTACCAATCTCACTAACATGCACAGCATGTGCGGGGAGGGAGGAGAAGGGACTGGGGTGGGATGTGGAGGGTAATACACCAAGTGCTGCATGTATGTATGTTTGTACCACTTTGAACTTCACTATGATGTATAATTACAATGCATTAATGTATAAAAAAGACAGAGAATCAGGGAAGAAAAAAAGAAAAGAAAAAGGAAAGAAAAAAGAAAGGAAAACCTATTGAGCAATGAGAATAGCAAGAGTTTGTAGCATTTGAGTCAAGATCCTCTCCTCTCCCTCAGGATCTGTGTTTGGAAGTTCTTTCCTGGGTATTCTACTTTTGACAGATATATCCAAGAAAAAGAGGAGGAAGAGGTGTAGAAAGGTCTTTTGGTTTGTCCCCTCATGTGTTGAAGATCCAAAGCTTGGTCCCTAATGCAACGATGTTCAGAGGTGAAACTTTGGGGAAGTGATTGGATCATGAGGACTCTGATCTCATCAGTGGATCGGTCCACTTATGGCTTCATACTGAAGGGACTATTGGGAGGTGGTGGGAACTGTAGGAGATAGGCCTGGTTGGGGGAGGTGGGTCACTGGGGGCATGCCCTGGAAGAGTACATCTTGTCTCTGGCCCCTTCCTCTCTGCTTCCCAGCTGCCATGAGGTGAGCAGCTCTACTCGGCCACAATGTTTTGCCTCACAACAGGGCCATAGCTATGGGACCAAGTGAACATGGACTGAAACCTCTGAAACTGTAAGCCAAAGTAAATCTTTCCTCCTTTAAGTGGTTTTTCTCAGGTATATTGTAATAGAAACATAAAGCTGACTATCACAAGAGGAGAGAGCCTCCCTCTTCCCTAGGCTCCCAGTATAGGGATATGTTTTTACCCTGGGAGGGGAGGCTATAGTTGTTTCTCATCCCCCCTGCCCCATTGCAAAAGCTCTGCTCAGGGAAGGTGTGGCTGAAAGGACTGAGGCTCCTATCCTTTATCAGCTATACTCCTAGGGCAGAAACTCTACCCCAGATATGACAGACCAAGAATACTAGGGCCCCAATGGCCCAGGTCTCAATGGGGTTGGAGGTTAAGTGCTTGGAGGGACAAGATGAGAGGACTGGGGCTCTTGTGTTCTATTCCAGGACACACTGAAAGAGCAGGGAAGTGACCACAGGAGAGGCAGCCCCTGTCCTTGTTGTTCCTGGGTCTTGTGCCGTGGTGAAGAGGTTCTCCTCAGGGGAGAAGCCGGCTGTAAACAGCTACTGGAGGAGACTCACTGTATTTGGAGAGCATAGGAAATTCCAGGATTAGGGTGTAGGAAACAATGGAGATTTTGATGGAGAACAATTAAGTAGCTCCATGATACTAGTAGCAACAAGTAAAACAGCAAAACAGCCAGAAGTTTAACAGAAAGAACCATAGAAAGAGACAGCCAAGAATAACTCTCCTGGGACCACAGTCAATTCTGGGGGTCAGAAACACTGTGCCCATGTGCCAGGGATCTACTCTGGAGCAATCAGAACATCACTTGGGAGCAGACTTGAAATCATTCCTCAAACTGCACACAGACCTATCAACACATGGCAAAGCTTCAATGGTACAAGTGCAATCTCTGCCTGGACAGTGGCTGAACAGTAAGCTGCTCTGACCCAGGGGCGATACCTAGGAAACCTTGCTTAAAAATAAAGTCACATAAACTCACCAGTAAAAAAAAAAACAAACAGCTGGGCGTGGTGGCGCACGCTTGTAATCCCAGTACTTTGGGAGGCAGAGACTGGAGGATCCAGGTTCGCAGCCAGCCTCAGCTCTCTCTCTCTGTCTCCCTGTCTCTCTCTCTCTCTCTCTCTCTCTCTCTCTCTCTCTCCTTAGTGAGGCCCTCTGCAACTTTGTGAGACCCGGTTTCAAAATAAAGTATAAAAAATAGGGCCGGGGGTGTAGCGCGGAGGTAGAACGCCCCTGGGTTCAATCCCCGGTACCGCAAAAAAATAAAAAAAAAATGGGCAAGTGAACTAGACACTTCACAAAAGAAGAAATACAGATGGCCAATAAATGTATGAAAAAATGTTCAACATCATTAGCAATCAGAGAGGTGCAAATCAAAACTATCCTGAGATCTCATCTAACCCCAAATGGAATGGCAATCATTAAAAACACAAACAGTAACAAATGCTGGTGAGGATGTGGAGAAATAGGAACTCTAATACACTGTTGGTGGGATTGCAAATTAGTGCAACCACTTTGGAAAACAGCATGGAGGATCCTCAGAAGACTGGAAATGAACCTACCATATGACCCAGCAATATCACTTCTAGGTATCTACCCAAAAGAATGGAAACCAAATTACCAGACTAATGCATGTATATCTATGTTTATAGTTGCACAATTCACAATTGCCAAACTATGGAACCAGCCAAGATGTCCATCAACAGATGAATGTATTACAAAAATATGGGATACTTATACAATGGGATTTTATGAAGCCATCAAGAACAAAATTATATCATTTTCAGGGAAATGGATGGAACTAGAGAACATTATGCTAAGTGAGATTAGTCAGTCTCAAAAAATGAAAAGTCGGATGTTCTCCCTAATATGTGGAAGCTAGGGAGAATAGGGCATAGAGGGGACTCCAGACAAAGATGGAGAAAATCTTAGATGAGTAAAGAAGGCGACCTAACTGAGAGAGATGGGAGGGGGGAAGAGGGAAACACCCTAATGCACAGGATGTACATACACAAACTTATCAAAGTCAATCACTGTGCTGAGCATGAGAAGGAGGGAAGGGGGAGGGAATGGGGGTAGGAATTGGGGGAGGGCTAATTGACCAATGTGTGCATGTATACTTCTACCACCCTGAAACCCATCAAGATGTATGATGACAATGCACCAATAAATAATTTTTATTTAAAAAGGAAAAAAGTCACATGGCTGGGCTTGGTGGCACACTCCTGTTATCCCAGTACTTGGGAGACTGAGACAGGGGGATTGCAAGTTTGAGCCCAGCCTCAGCAACTTAGCAAGACTCTGTTTCAAAACAAAAAATAAAAGGGCTGGAGATGTAGCTTGGAGGTAGAAGGCCCCTGGGTTCAATTCTCAGTACCACACAAAATAAAATAAATAATAAATAAGTAAAAACATAAAGTCACATGCATCTCTGGCAATTTGGAAGATTGTATGTATACACAAGGTGGTGCTCTCTCAGGAACAATCAGAGAGAGGCCTTTAAAACTACTAGTCTTTGCATGGTTATGGGGCAAAAATATCACCTCCTTGAATTGTGATAGTTGTTTCCAAGCCCACCAACACACAATAAAGAGATAAAAATCTAACATATCACAGGGGCTAAACAGAGACTTTGACAAGGAAGCAGCTTATACTGATCCAGGGACAACCCCTAGGAAACTAGTTTAAAAAATAAAAAGGGGAAAAATTAGAGGCTTCCCATTACATGGAATATAAACTTCAAAGTATTGGTTCAACTAAAGTCACTAAACAAACAAATGATCAAGTAAACAACAGCATGAATCCCCTAAGGGACAGAACCAGAATTGTTTCAATATATATCTAAAACATTCCATTTTCAATCTAAATTATGGGACATGCACAGCAACAGAAGACTATAACATATGTAGGATAAGTAGCAGGCAATATTAACTGCCATTGAGGAACCAAGATTTTGGAATTAGCAGTCAATGACTTCATAGTATCTATTAAAAATATGTTCAGAGAACTCATGTCTAATGAATTAAAGGAAAACATGATGACAGTATTTTGTCAAATAGGGAATATCAACAGATAGAAATCCTAAAAACATAAACAAATGGAAATTCTGAAGTTGAAAAGTGCTAAAACAAAAATGGAAAATGTATAAGAAAGTCTCAAAATGATCTGGGAGAAGAAAACTCAGCAAATTTACACAGAGAAAAAAGAATGAAAAATAAATAAATAAAACAGTACCTCAGAGAAATGTGGGCTACCATTAACACAGTAACATATGTTTGATAGAAGTGCCCAAAGAGAAAAGAGAGAAAGAGGCAGAAAATGTATTTGAGAAAATAATGGCCCCAAATTTTCAAGTTTGATTCTAAACATTAATCTACACATTCAAGAAACTTGACCAAATCTGAGTAAGGTAAATACAAAAACAATCAATACACAGACACATCAAAATGTAGAAATTAGACTAAAGATTTTGCAATTACTAGAAGAGGGCTTAGGACCAATGCTCCAACATATAGGCACTGGTAGAAACTTTCTCAATAAGATCCCCAAAGCTCAGGAAAGTAAAACAAGAATTAATAAATGGGATGGCATTAAATTAAAAAGTTTCTGTGCAGCAAAGGAAACCACCAAGAGTAAAAAGAGAGCCTACAGAATGGGAGAATATCTTTGCCAACTACTCCTCTGATGGAGGACTAATATCTAGAATATATAAAGAACTTAAAAAACTTAACACTTAAAAAATGACCCAGTCAAAAATGGGCAATTGAACTGAATAGACACTTCTCAAAAGAAGAAATACAAATGGCCAATAAATATATGAAAAATGTTCCAAATCATTAGCAACCAGGGAAATGCAAATCAAAATTACACTGAGATTCCTTGTAGCTCCAGATGGAAAAGCAATCAAGAATACAAACAATAATAAATTCTGGTGAGGATGTGAAGAAATAGGAACCCTTATACACTATTGGTGGGATTGCAAATTAGTACAGCCACTATGGAGATTACCATGTTGGTTCCTCAGAAGACTGATAATGGAACCACCATATGACCCAGCTATACCACTCCTGGGTATCTTTGCAAAGGAATTGAAGTCAGAATATTATAGCAATACATGCATATCTGTGTTTGTAGCAGCACAATTCACAATAGCCAAATTATGGAACCAGCCTAGGTGTCTGTCAACAGATGAATGAATGGATTACAAAACTGTGGTATATACACACAATGGAATTTTACTCAGCCATAAAGAAGAACAAATTTACTCAGCTATAAAGAAGAACAAAATTATGTCTTTTTTAGGAAAATGGATGGAACTAGAGAATATTGTGCTAAGTGAGATTATCCAGGCTCAGAAAGTGAACAGTTGTGTGTTTTCTCTCATATGTGGAGGCTAGAGAGAAATTGGGTTACAAAAGAGACTTCAGATGAAGAAGGAGAGACTCCAGTGGAGTGAAGGAGGGAGATCAGGGGAGGAGACTTGATGAAGGCAATAACTCAAATAATGCTATGTACATATATGAAATTATCAATACCAATCTCACCAATCTCAATAACAAGTATAGGGAAGGGGAAGGAGTGGGGTGGGATCTGGAGGAACACACACCAAGGGCTGTGTGCATTATGTTCCTATCACTCTGAACTTTGTCATGATGTATAATTACATTGTACTAATAAAAGTATATTTAAAATGTTAAAATCCAAAAATAAATAGAAAATCCTGAAAGCAGTAACAGAGAAATAACTCATCATATAGAAGGGAACTCCAGTAAGTCAGACAACTAACTCTTCATCAGAAACATGGGAGGTCATAAGGCAGGAGGATAATATATTCAAAATGTGAGTGTATAAGGTAGGGGCCTTGAATTTGTGAGCACTTTCCCCCATGACTTCATTCTCTATATTTATCTTTTTCTTTTTATTCTGCATAATTTCTTCATCATTCTTCACATTGCTATCTCCTGACCGTTTTAAATTTGGAGGGGCAAATATTTAACTGTCCAATGAGTAGAAGTTCATCAAACTTTTCAAAAAGAGTTCTGGCCCTTCCATCTCCTCTAGGATTAATTATGGATCACTGATTCTTATTGAAATAAATAAGGTCATTTTTTTACAAGATTTTAATCTTGCTATTAGGTTGTGAGGACCTAGGTATCTGTCATGAACATCTGTTGTTTTTGCTTGCTCTGCATCTATTCCTTCTTATAATGATATACCCCAGTGATATTTTGGAGAACCATGTCTCCCTTCTTCTCAGCCCATGTGGTTTATCTAGGGTTGATATAAACTTCTGGCTCCATGGGTGAGCATATAACAGAAATGAGCTCAATCAGTGATTTCCACTCCTCTTGGCCATACTGATAAGTTCTGGGATGAGCACACAACTCAAGCCGTGCTAATGAGACTCGATGTATGGACTTTGGCTAGGATAATTGGGAAGAAGGAGATTTCATTTCATCAGGGCTTCTCAGCTGGTAATATGTAAGCTTGAGGATGTCATGGTACACCATGAGGAGAGAACTTCCCTGAGATGTTGGATGACACAGGAAAAATAGAACTGAGAAGCTGAGAGAAACTGTATCCTCATAGCACTATTTGAGTCCCTGAATCCTATTGGGCCTGAAGCCACTTCCACTAATTACATGAACAATATGGTAGCCTCCCTTATCTGTGGAGGATGCATTACAAGACCTCCAGCAGATACCTGAAACTATGGATAGTGTGGAACCCTATATATACTATGTTTTTTCCTTTATCCCCTACAGTGTTGCCACAGAGTACCAGAATTAATCTGTCGTTCCATGTTTTATGTCCTGGGACCTCCTTTGCACCACTACTCTTGTGTTTTGGGTCCACTGTGGCTTAAGTAAATAAGAGTTCCCTGAACATAAGCACTGTGACATGCTAATAGTTGATCTGATAATCACCCAAGGTGGTTGTTAAGTGACTAATAAGTTGGGTTAGCATGTACAGCTCGGATTTGTTGGACAAAGGAATGATTCATGTTCCTCAATGGAACAGAACTGTTTGGAGAAGTTTTACCCTACTTCTCAGAATGGAGTGGAATTTAAATCTAATGAATTGCTTATTTCTGATATTTGCTGTTTATATTTTACAGTAATTGGAATGGCAGAAAATGAAATTGCAGATAAGGGGAGCACTATTGTGTATCCACTGCACATCTCAAGTTTGAGTCGGGTGTCTACTGATCACAGCTGGAGGAGTCATTTATGATGATATGCTTTTCCACACTTTTCATGTTCCTATAAGGGTCTGTGTTCATTTTAAAATGAAAGAAAGTCTACCTTATGCAAGAGAGAAAACAAAAAGAGCTGCACAGAAACTTAAAAATAGCTTATGATGATGTCATAAACAAGCATTCTCTCTTTGTGTGGATTTTTTTTTAAAACACTGGAGGAACTTTGATAATGAATTCAGGAAACTGATGCCAATTTGATCTTCTAATAGCTCATGCGTTGGTGATGTTCATCTGACTGCAAACACATCCATTGTTAGTGTGCCTATTTCTCATTAACCATGCCAGCCTGGAGAGGTTGCGGAGGTTAGGGATGAGGGCAGGGTGGGCAGAGGTGATTAGCAAGAAAGCCCTGAACATGAACTTGGGGCCTTGTTGAGCTATGTAGGACATACTAAAAGATCCAAGGAGGTTACATTTAAAAATAGCATAATGAAATTAGTACACTGCAGTCTGCCCTGAGGAGCAGACATGACCTGACTTGATGAAGCTTCACATGCAGAATGGATTTTATTTTTAGGGCATTCTATCTGGGATAACAATGGCTGTGCTGATAGGAAGGTGGTGGGTATAGTTTGTCTTAGTGGCTGGCACTTAGGCTTGAAAAGAACAAAATAGCATATTTAAACTGTCAAGCCCTAATTGTTTCATTAGATGGTGGTAGTCTTTGACAAAAGGAGCCGGCTAACTGCTGAAAGCAAGAATGATGAGCAGTAATTCTGGCAGGGCACTGGGGCGCTGCACTCCTTACCTCTCCTCCTTTGTTTCGTCCCAGTTCATCTCTGTTACAAGGAGAAGTCTCATTTCCTAATGTAATGACTGCTATTAAAATCAGTTAAAAGCCTTTCATGAGCTCTGTGGTGTATCTTCTACATATTTTTAGATATGAATGAACTACAAGGCAAGTTCTAGCATTTGTATTCATCTATTAGGTCCCCAGCATCCAGTTTCATATCAATTCTACTAATGAAGGGTATTTATTTAGAACTTTGAACCCAGCAGGATACTAAAGTGATTTACACATTTTATACATTATGGATGGAATGTTTGGTTTGTCACTAAGTTGTAGCTCCCTTACTTTTGACGTGAATACCATGCCACCACCATGTGCCTCTCCCGTATGGAAAATAGAGACCCTCCAGTCCCACCGACACGAAGAAGGACTTTTTGCTAGGCAGAAGGAAAGAAAAAGCTTAATATCTTGACAGGGCACTGCAGAGAAAGCCCCAGGCTAGCCATTTATGGTAAATAAGCAGTTTCCACATATTAATTTTATAAAGCATTTCTGCTCTTCCCTGTACTGCTGCACATCTGTGAGGTATCAGGGGAGAGTATGAGTGGGGGTGGTGAGGAAGAGGGGGTTCTGATTTATTCCTTGCCGCTCAGTGGAATAAAGACCCACAGCATGTTTTCCATTTACACACATTTGAGAATTTAGAGGCTGCTTAGAATGAGCGGGTGGTTATATTTCATCAAGAGACATCATAAAAGCTTTCTCCAGTTTGAAACACAAAAAAATCAGATCACATCGATAGCTATTTTTTCTCAGGTACAAGGAACCAAATGTGATTAATGCCTTTTTCAAGGGCCCAGCTCTGCCTTTCCCTGTCCAGAGAGGGCTCATGGAGGCATCCTCCCGGCGGCCCGGCCTCTGTTCTTGGAGGAAGGAAGGGAGACTCCTCCACTGGGGTGGGCCACGTGCACCTCTGCTTTGGAGGTTGCTCCTTTAAGTTCAAGGAGTTGATTTATCTTTGATTCAGGTTTTTAAATTAGCCTTGTTTAAAATCGTCTATCTTTTTCCAAGGGCAGCTTTGCTTTTAGCCAAGCCTCCCATTACGCACTCTATATAAATTTCAGCTGAGCTGTTTTCCAGATTCAAGAGTCTGAAATGTTGGGGCAGAAGTTTATCATCATCCAGGCTGAGCTGGAGCAAGCCTGTCCTTCTCAGACATTAGTTTTGAGCCCGAATGTGTGGTCTATCTTATTGGTTCTTACTCGATATGAAAATGGTGATTTTGTTGGGGAGATGCTCATCATTTAAAGCAACCCCACCCTAACTTAAATGTGGATAGATGATGGAGTCTTACAATTTGGAATGCTTCATTATGTGAGAAGAAACCAGTTGTAAAAAGATGACAAGGAAAGTATAGTGAGGAGGAGAGAGATGTCCTGAGCTTAACTAAACACTGACGTGGAAGGGCTGGAAGGACAGTACCTGCAGCCTTCCTGACTATCCTGGTGAAGAAGTGTTGCAAGAAGTCGAGGGAGATGCAGGAAGGAAGAAGGTGCATGTGGGTGCAGCATGTCATCTGGCTCAGAGAACAAACAGCAAAAACTGACCATCCCAGGCAGAAGCAGGGCGGCCCTTAGGGTGTGGCAAAACACACTTCCAGCACAATTTGTCTCTACCAGTGTGGACAGGACTTCAACTGCTGCTTTGGACGTGTGCTGATACAGCGCTTCCTTTACTCCTGTGACTCATTGACATTTCCGCAGGCTTAGCTGCCGCCCAGCATATTCCATAGAGATGAGGAATGATCAAAGGCTGAAGGTGGGACCCTGTACAATGGGGACCACTGATGAGAGGGCAATATAGTCTCATCTTCAAGTGTTTATTGGGTATGACAGACATTTCAATGGTTTCATTTGCTTTCCGTTTTTCCAGGTAATAAGACGAACCAACAAAACCTCTTGGGGTTATTGCAACTCACCATTTCTATAGTTTTCCAACAATGTGTCAATAGATGGGTGGAGAAAGGGATTTATTTAATGATTAAAAAATGTTTTTTGCTCTGAGAGAAAAGCTTCTAGAAATTGAATATTGTATATATCACCATTTGTTTCTTTCCTAAATGCAAAAAAAATATAGTCAGGAAACGTAGAAGTTGTGATTAGTAATCTAAATGTGGAGATTGAAGCAAATTGCCTAATCTGAGGTTAAAATATATGGAAATAAGTTTCTTCTAGGTCTACATAGGACTATACTATTGATCAAAGTTGCTCTTTGTAGGTTAATAGGTACATTTAATTTTTCTTATCGCTGTGCTTTTTTGCTCTGAAATATTAGTATTCACATTGTTTTCATGAATTGTTGTGTTATATACACAAATTCATCAAACATTAAAGATGCACTTTGAATGGCAGCTTCTCTAAGTTTAAGGAGTTATCATCAAGCCATTAACAATAACTCACATTCCCATAAAATTGCCAAATTGTAATCTTGGCTATAAATTGAATCAGGAATCTGCCCCACCAACCCTTTTGACAGACTTCATGAGACTCTTTGAGAATATGTATAGAATTACAGAATGACAGGACTGGACATGAATTTAGGAGCACGTAACTCAACAGAGGGGGAGACAGGCCTAGCAAGGTTAAGTAGGCAGGTAGTTGGAGACAAAGCTGTTCTTTATCCATTTGTAATGAGAGACTTTCAAAGGCCATCTAGGAGGATCAGCTATAAAAGGTAAAAATGATCTTAGGATTCTGTTGCCATTTTTGTGACCTTTATCTTTGTAATAACCCTTCGGAGTTTCTTTAGGGAAAAATGTGGTCAATCTTAGCAACCAGAGTCTTGTGCTAATTTTTTAATGTCATCCTTTACAAATACTCAGATAAAAAGTCTGAAATTCTGCCTCAGGTAGGAGCAGAATAATATAAGAAAGATATTTCACTAGGAGAATCCCCCTACATCTGCCACAGCTGTAATCCTTCCTAAGAAACATGAGCACGAGAGGACCTCTAAGGTGTCCTCAACCCAGATTTCTCAGAATCCATGTTAAGCATGAGGGGAAATGCCATTTGCCAAAATGCGTTACTATGACTCACATATATAACATTCTGCCCCTCATTCCCAGGTATGCATCCATTGAGTCTCCTCTTGCTTTTATTCACCTAGGTTATCCATCTTTAATTCTTGGGGATGGCTAATAAAAGTTTGAGTAATTTGGCCAGCAATTTAAGACACAATATGCTCTTAAGTAATTCTCTATTTATTGTTTTTGGTACATATTCTAGATTTTAATAATAGGGGTATTATAAAATGGCTTCGACATTAACTGCCAAGACTCAAATAATGGGAATAAGAAAAATCTAAAAACATTAGAATTTTCATATGCTTCAATATACTTATAAGTATATATGTAAAAGAATAGTATATGTAAACGATTAATGCTTCAAACTCACACTAAGTCAGCCTATAGTCAGATGCCTGAGATCATAGAAAAAATAAAATACAGCATATCTACTGCATGATACTGGTGAATTCTATGGGTACTAGGAGAAGTTTAAAAATATGGCTTAATTGATCATGACCTATTAATGAGTCGAATGATTATTGATGTAGAAAAAGGGTAATAATTCTAGAGGGATAGGATGCAGCTCATAAAAGAAGGACACTCTCATTTTGTGCTGGGGGTGGGAGATACTGAATGCTATTGAGCAAGATGCTAAAGGAGACTTTAAAGGCTATAGTAATTTTCCTGCTATGATTCCTAGCTCTTCCCCAAATTCTGTTCTCCAGGTGCAGTTCCCCTTGTGTACCAGATATCAATAATAAGGCATCTTTCTGTCACCTCAACTGTAATATCTAAGCAAAATTTTACTTTGAGCTCTGTTCTCTAACTCCGTTGGCTTTGATAAAGGTCTTCTCCAGGTTACCCAAGTTTGAAATCCTGGAGGGGTCCTTGACTCATGCCTTTGCTTTATCAAGGAAACCTGGGTATTTTTCTAAGAAGTGATTTGTTGTTCTTTATACATCTTTTAGTGATGTTGTTAATGTTCTTTAGGTCACTTTCTGAAGTAACCCGTAGGCAACCCATACCAGGAGTCTTCATTCTTTGTTCACCTTTCCTCTGGGTTCTATTAAGGTTTAGTTCAAAACATTTTTTCATACAATTTTGCTGAATTTTGCCAAATGCATGCTCTTGCTCTTCTCTAATCCTCAATAATAGTTGATTTCTACCCAAAAGCCCACTAAATTATTGCCTGCCTTATGATGGTTGATGTTATTTGCACATACTATAATCTTCCCTCTGAAACGTAAGCTTCTGGGGTGCAGAGACTGCCTCTTGTGTTTGTTCTAAATTTCCTACAGAACCTAGATGGTGTTGGGAAAGTAATAGGTATGCTAAAATAATATGCTAATTGGTTTCATATTTACTGAGACTTAGCAAAAACATAATTTATATTTCCCATGAAAATGAACTTCATGTCTAGTTTCAGAAAACTTAGGGTGGACCACACATGTAAAAAAAAATTATATGTTTGAACTTTGTGTATTTTTGTTTTTATCTTAAAGTCATTTGGCATTTTAACCACTCCAAGTGGGGATATTATTAAAGTCATGTGGGATTACATATTGAGGGGGCCACAAACTGACACGAGTTGATAAGATTTTTGACAGTCAAATGACAATTGGAAAGCAGTGGAAATGCAGATGTTTGAAAATTCTCTCATGTTCCTTGCTGTATTGAAGTTATCATCTATAACTGCTATGTATATTAACACAAATGGCTTTATCAGCACTTTAGGAAGAAATTCAGCTTGGTGGTATAGATATCATCCCCAAAGAGAAGATTAGCAATGATGCATCTGATTCACAATAAATCTCTGTGAGTCTTTGAATTTTAGGCAATAGCTGTATTTATTTTTATTGTATCTTTTTATGAGGAGCCTTTGGAAAAGCTTATGTTCCATGATCTGATGTTTATGGTCAGTTCAATCTTTCTTTGAAGATGAGCTACACCCATAATAGAGGCCATGACTCATCCGGATGCTTATGACTACATGATGCTCATTTGTAAGGTTCAAGTCTTTACAGCCTTACAGACACACCTCTTTTTGACAAGCTCGAGGTGCCTGGACTTGGTAGGGATGTTAAGTATGTGTCACTACAGGCTCAGGAATGAGCATGCTCTTCCATTATCCATGCTGACCTCAGTGTCTCTGCTATATAAACTAGTCTGGCTGCTCTGAATATTAATCATGCTCACTTTAAACTTGGGAGTCTTTTAAAAGAGAAGCTTCCCATTCCTCAACAATAACAAACAATTTAACATTGTGTTTAGCAACTTGTCAGCTACTCCATCTCTGTCAAAGGCATCTCTTTCATGATTATATCTCAATCATGGCAGGGCCAGTTTGTGGTATGCATTATACAGAAGTGAGGTGTCCATAAAGCAATTTAATAGCATTTCTTAATATGAAGGGAAAAACAAGAGGAAAGAGCGGGAAGGGGAGGGGAGGCAAAAGAGACGGTGAAGAAAAACGGAGAATAATAATTATAGTTAACACTTCTTGGGTTCTGTTTTCCAAGCTTCTAAGAGCTGCATATGGCTTGACTCAGATTGTCACAAAAACTCTATGAGATAGATGCTATTAGTATTTTCATTTTTTTTTCTGGTGAAAATTTGAGGTAAAAGCAGTAAGTACTATTGGATATTTTCTCTATATATAAAACAATTGCAGACTGCTCTTGGAAAAAGAGATTTAATTTTAAATATAGTCATAACAAAATGAATTGGAGTTTGAATCTTCTGTTTAAGCATGGTTCCACAAGATGCCTAGACTATCTATTAAACTTTGAAATATTTCCCCAATCATTTGATCTTGAATCCATGAAATGGAGCTATTTGTTTGGTTGATGGTGAGTGGAATGATCTGGCAGAGTTCTCATTAGATGGAGAAACCATGAATGTTCTTTAAATCTTGAAATGGTTAAGAAATGCATCTCTTCCTTGGATCCAGTTGGCTTCTTTTTACTAGGTCTTATTCTTGATCACTTTCCTAATTTTATTTTAGTTTCATGCAGATGTGCCCCAGACTTTGTAAATGTCAAAGCATTAGCCAGCAAATATTAATCGACTAAATGTTCACTTCCCCTCCTAATGTACATGTCTGGAGATTCATGTCTTGTAGGTGCTTTACTAAGGATTGATTAGTAGGGTTAGTCATTCAGCCGAAAGTAAAGAGTATAGCATGAATATGAAGTGTATAATGTTTTATCTACAGATAATTGAGAAGGCAGTTCGGTTTTGGTAGTCAATATTCATGCAAGTTTAGCAGGGCAAAATTAGAAGGCTGAAATATTCCATCATTTTGTTGGAAAGCAGTGGAAATGCAGATGTTTGAAAATTCTCTCATGTTCCATGCTGTATTGAAGTTATCATCTATAACTGCTATGTATATTAACACAAATAGCTTTATCAGCACTTTAGGAAGAAATTCAGCTTGGTGGTATAGATATCATCCTCAAAGAGAAGATTATTCCCAGTTATCACTAGTTGAGTACTGTATCAAGTGTAATATAAATGTATTGTTTTGCTGCTTAGCATCCAGAATTTACATTGGTAGAACCTCTTCTGTCCCAGCCTTCGCTCACATGGTCCTGGCAGATTTGACTATTCCTACTTCTAGGGACAGAACATATGGCTAAAGCCAAACCCAATCAACATGTCACATTCCTTTCACATTTGTTATTAATTCAAATGGGAGCTAAACCAATTCATTAGTGTTTTTGAGAAGGACTTAGATTCATGGGGATGTAGACACGGAGGCTTCTGACAGTAAGTTTGAAACCATGAGAATGCTGAAGATATCAAGTTGAGAAATGATGAAGAAAAGAAACAAAACAGGCCGGGCGTGGTGGCGCACGCTTGTAATCCCAGTACTTTGGGAGGCGGAGACCGGAGGATCCGGGTTCGTGGTCAGCCTCAGCTCTCTCTATCTCTCTCTCTCCCAGTCTCTCTCTCTCTCTCTCTCTCTCTCTCTCTCTCTC
>PVJS01039807.1:0-18741 GCA_004027185.1 Glis glis | reverse complement strand
ACGGGGGGGGGGAGAGAGAGAGAGAGAGAGAGAGAGAGAGAGCACGAGCTGGGGCTGGCCCCGAACCGGATCCTCCGGTCTCCGTCTCCCAAAGTACTGGGATTACAAGTGTGCGCCACCACACCCGGCCCATTTTTCTAATTCTTACAAACGACTCTGAATAGGCTTTGCTATTCTTGGGTGAGAATTCAAGGGCTTAGGAGAGTTTGTAACTTAGATACAGTTATACATGTGGTAAGTAAAGGAGCTGGACTCAATATTGTATATCATAATTTCTTATTGGATCCATTTTATCAAATACCTAAATGCAACATTTAAAATATGTTATGAGACAAATATTAAGGTCAATTTTTGGCCTTAGTACAAAGTATTTAATTATGAAACAAATGAGTTCATAAGAATGAAAAGGCAAGGATGTATGGTTATATTTATGATCCATTTGCATTACACATTCTTTAGAGAGGCACCACTCTGAGCCAGGTTTGGTGGTGCATGCCTGTAATCCCAGTATTTGGGAGGCTGAGACTGAAGGACTGCAGGTTTGAGGCCAGACTCAGCAACGTAGTGAGACTCTGTTTCAAAATTAAAACATAAAAAGGGCTGAAGGTATAGCTTGAAGGTAGAATGCTCCTGGATTCATTCTCCAGTACCACTCCTCAAAAAGGTACAAAAGTCTGTCTGCCATAATTTTGATTTTACAACTAGAAGAGAACAATGTAACTGGCCCAGGTTTTATGTCACTCATATAAAATGAAATAGCATTTGGTAAAAACCCCAACTGTATATATAGTAATAATTATAATTTGGTAAAAAATAAGTCTGAAAAATATATAAAATATGTATACATAATATAAGGCATATTATGTATAAATATATATAAGATTAGTAAGAAGGATATAATGAAAATGTTAAGATATATGTTCTTTATCTATAGGTTACAGGTAATTTTCGGGCTCCTTTTTTGACTTTCTGTATATTCCTAAATAAAAATTCCCCAAACTTGGCCATTATTTTTTAATATAAAAGTTGTTAAGAATAAAAAGTCAAAATACAGTCATGTGTTGGTGTCTCTCAACTTATGGCCTTAGAAAAAGATGAATACACTGACATTTAAAAAAAAAAAGATTTGAGGAATAACTCTCTAGCCACAGGAGGCTGTCAGGTTGCATGAGGTTTCACAGAACTCTAACAAAATCGACGATTTAAGTGGCAACTGAATATTTTACCCAAAAACCGCTTCTGGATTTAGAAAACAACTTGGTCAGATTTTATATATTAAGCAAATAAATGTCTACTTCCAATATAAAGTTTAATTACCTTCTGGCCAATTTGACTTCTTCATCATCCTTGGTAATTTTGGGATTATAACTGAGGGATATATTTTTCTTGAAAATCAAATTTAGATTCTATTTATAAAAGAACTCTTTTGGCTAGATTAAAATACTGAAAGGAATTTGAAGGAAATATAATAGTCTTTCACTTTAAAGAAATTATATAGATAAAAGTCAGTGCAATCTAAAAAATGTTGAGTAGGTAACGATTTCCACATCAATAGCTAATAAAAACAGTAGGTAGCGCCGGGCGTGGTGGCGCTTGTAATCCCAATACTTTGGGAGGCGGAGACCGGAGGATCCGGGTTCGCGGCCAGCCTCAGCTCTCTCGCTCTCTCTCTCCCTGTCTCTCCCTCTCTTTCTCTCCTTAGTGAGGCCCTCCGCAACTTCGTGAGACCCAGTTTCAAAATAAAGTATAAAAAAATAGGGCCGGGGGCGTAGCGCGGAGGTAGAACGCCCCTGCGTTCAATCCCCGGTGCCTACTATAGGCTGCTTCACTCTTTTTTACATATATTACCTTAATTAATTCTAACAATACTAGGCAACTATTATCCTCATTTTAAAGAGAGGAGCTGAAGCTTAGAGAGGTTAAGTCAAGATCAAGTATCAGATTGTAAAACTCTGCCATCTAGGATGTAATAAACAGCTAGGAGTTGTGAGTACATTCAATGGTATTCATTAAGATAACTAAATATTTGGGGAAAGTAAAAAAAAGTGAGTTGAGATAATTTTCTTTTGTGGAACTGGGGATTGAACCCAGGGTCATTCTACCTTTGGGCTACACCCCCAGCCCTATTTTGTATTCTTTACTTTGAAACAGGTTCTCACTAAGTAGCTGCGGCTGGCCACGAACCTGTGATCCTCCTGTCTCAGCCTCCCAAGTACTGGAATTACAAGCAGGAGCCATCACGTCATGCTCAAGATAAGTTTAGAAAAAATTTGAAAGTCTGTACTGTTTATTCATCTCAGCTAATTTTAATTAGAGCCCTTTAAAACTAAGAAAGCATTATGGGTAAAAGTACCTAATATACTACAAATAAAATTTGGTATAATTTGATAATAAACATTGCACTGCTCATAAATGCACTTTTAGATGGCGTTGTTTAAGCACATAACAAGTACATGGTTTTGATTACTTTGGTTTTACATGCTAAAAAGTGTAAATAAGTACAAATATGGAGATCAGTTTGGAGGTTCCTCAAAAACCTAGGAATGGAATCACCCATCTACAGAGGTATGACCCATCTATACCACTTCTTGGTATCTTTCCTAAAGGATTAAAATCAGAATACTGTAGTAATACATGCATACCCCATGTTTATAGCAGCACAATTCATAATAGCCAACTTATTGAACCAACCCAGGTGTCTATCAACAGAGGAATGGATAAAGAAAATGTGGAATATACACACAATGGAATTCTACTCAGCCATAAAGAAGAACAAAATTATGTTATTTGCAGGAGAATGGATGGAACTGGAGAATATTATGCTAAGTGAGATTAGTCAGTCTCAGAAAGTCAAGGGTGGTATGTTTTCTCTCATTTGTGGAAGCTAGAGAGAAAATAGGAAATAAAAGGGACTTGAAATAATGCAGAGAGAGAGAATGTGTGTGTGTAAATAATACTATGGCATTATGTGAAGGTATTACTAACTTATGTGGGGAGGGAGGATGGGGGAGCGGGTGGGATGTGGAGGGAAATACACAAAGAGCTGTGTGCAGGTGCTTTTTATCACATTGAACCTCAATATGATGTATAATTGCAATGCACTAACAAAATAATTTTAAAAAGTCTAAAAGACTCTTTTCTTTATATGGCAATTAAGCTGTTATTTTTATTAATTTACCAAAATACATAAAAATTAACGTTTAGTATATCTTTAGCATCATTTTATTAGCATAAATACTATATACATATTTTGGTACTGGGGATTGAATCCTGGGTCATTCTACCTCTGAGTATATCCCCAGCCCTTTTCATTTTTTATTTTGAAACAAGGTCTTGCTAAATTGCTAAGGGTGTCGCTAAGTGGCTGAGGCTGGCCTCGAACCTGTGATCCTCCTGTCTCAGCCTCCCAAGCACTGGGATTACAAGAGTATGCCACTATGCCTGGCAAATGCTATTTTTTAAATAAATTATTTATTACAAAAGATGAACCTGGTGCCTGGAAGTGGGAAGGCCTGTCTGCAGGCTGAGCACTGAGCAGTAAATGTAAATGATAGTGCCCCACCAAGTCCTCGTCTCATCACAGAACAAAGTTTTACCGTCTCCTATCTTGTTGACCCTCTTATTTAAGGTTGAACTTTCCTGGTACATTTACCCACTTATGTGGGAGTTCTGCCAATGCCTAGGAGAAGGATGCCTCAGAGCAAATGTGGCGTCTGCCTCCCTGAGTCCTGCTTTGTGCTGCTCTGACAGGTCGAGCAGGATGGCACTCTGTGTCGAACCCCCAGCCTGGGAGAAACCCCAGTCTCGCTCTGCCACTGACCGGCTGTGACCTGCGAGGGCAACACGAACTAGAAACCTCAGTATCTTCAGTCCTTTCTAGGTTGAGCTTCCTTAGATTTCTCAAAGAAACGTCATTTACATACTAAATTAAATATGTTTTCCTTACCAGCGTTTACAAATGTCTTCTGACCTCGAGCAAACCTAGCCATTGGATATTAGTGTTATGCAGAATTAATTTTTGCTTTTCAGGCAGAATTACCATATTTCATCAAACTTAAAGATGCCACTGATTGATTGCAATTCACATCCTGATTTTAGAAATAATAAAATATAAAAGAAAACGAACATTTTAGAAACACTGAAATGTAGACTAGCTAGTGAAGTAGCTCTTTTCTTGTTGGGAGGTGATGAAATGCTTCAGGTATAGTGTATTCACCGTCTCCATGTTACCCTGGAAGTTAGGCTTTCTGCTCCTTTATAGAACTATTTAATTTTTCAGTTCACCGAATACAGATTTACTGAACAGTTTTTCTCCTTAAAAGTATTAAAAAAAATCTCGGTGCTTTGGTGAACATCCATGGAAAGCTGTCTGAAGTTTTTGAAATAAAGAAAGTAAACAAGCCGGGTGTGGTGGTGTATGCCTGTAATCCTAGTACTTGGGAGACTGAGACAGGAGGATTGCAGGTTTGTGGCCAGCCTCAGCAACTTAGCGAGACCCTGTTTCAAATAAAAGATAAAAAAGGCTGGGGGGTATGGCTCAGAGGTAGAATGCTCCTGGTGGTTCAATCCCCAGTACCACACACACACACACACAAAGTAAACATGAGACAGACTCTTTGCTAAACACATCTCAGTTACAACATGCATTTCTTGATAACTGAGGAATAGTAGTGACATTATTAAACATTTGTTCTGGAAAACTCAGTTAAAAGGACCATAACTTGATGAGCAGACCCCAAGGCTTCTTGGTGTATTAGTGGTTTGAGAAGAGATGTTAAGAAACTGACAAAAATAGTTTCAATTAGACACCAGTCATTCCCTTCCTCAAGAAAAGTCTTCCTGCTCAGCAGTATTATGGGAGAGCAGGGTTTGGTGCTGAAGCCTTCCTGTTGTCACTGGAAAATTGGAGTCAGAGCCTGGGGCAGCACCACCACACTAGCCTCACGCCCCAGGATCACAGACTGCGCGGGCTGGAACCGCATCGTACAATTTCCTCTGTCTCCCCCTCCTTTTCTGTCAAGTTTTTTTGTTGTTTCACTGTTATGGGTAGTGACAGTTTCTGGTTTCTTTCGTTTATCAACGGTTTCCTTTACCACAGCCTCTATTCCTCCCGCTGGAAGCCTGGCACGATTGGAAGCTGGAAGAAAAACCACAACTGAATAGCCTGGCACTCACTTTCACAGTCATTTCCAACCACAGATTAATACTCTTACTGGATTTGACTAACGGCTCTCAATCAGCCCAACTGTCATCGCTTGAGAACGTGCTAGCCAGGAAAGACAAAGAAGAAGACGGAAGCATATCCAAAGCATGGTGTAGCTTTACTCCCTGCTCATCTTCTGAATCCAAAGGTATCGCTCTGAATATCCTTTTCTTGGTTCTTAACAATCTGCATAATGAGAGGATCAGCAGACGATGTACTCCCTGCTCCAACTAGCTGGAGGCTTAAGTCAGCTGATAAGGGTTGCCATGGGCGCCAGCTAGTGTGAGAGGGCACACTGCTTAGCCGCCCAAGACATGTGTGCATAGCCTGTACCTTGCCCTGCCCATGCCAGAAATACAGTGATGCTGGTGCTCATGTGTGCTCAGGGGCCAGCATCGAAAGCCCCAATGGAAGAAGGCTGTCTCTGAAGCGTAGGGTTGGTAACAAAGGTGCTCAATGAGAACCCATTATGAACAAGAACCAGGCCTTTCGCTCCATCATTTACTTTGGCATAGTAGACTCCAGCCTTGAGGAAGTGACAGGATTTTTATATCAATAGATACAAAAAGAGGATGGAGCTAGTGGTGGCACATGCCTATAATCCCAGTACTTGGGAGGCTGAGGCAGGAGGATTGCAGGTTTGAGAACAGCCTCAGCAATATAGTAAGACTCTGAGCAACCTAGCAAGACCCTGTTTCAAAATAAAAAAAATAAAATAGGGTTGGGGTGTAGCTCAGAAGTAGAATGTCCCTAGAGCCTCTGGGTTCAATCCCCAGACACACACACACACACACACACACACACACACACACGATGGTATGTGATAATGGTGTATGACTGGCTCAACTAAAATCAGATTCTATCTCAACTTGGAGTTTTCTACATTAACAAAATTCAACTCCCTGCTCCAACTCTATAGCTTTGGGAAACTGTTAGAGATTCCCAGCTCTGTGTCCGACAGAATCTAATTCACAGATGAGAAGAGGAATTGAATGGCTATTGTTTTTTCTTTTTGAAACAGGGTCTTGCTATGTTGCCCAGGCTGGTCTCCAACTCCTGGGCCTCAGCTTCCCCAGTGCTGGGGCCACAGGCATGTGCTGCTGCCCAGCCACTAGTGTTTTTGATGGACAACTGTTGGGTGCTACTATGGGTGTTCGTACACATCCATCCAAATCTTTCTCCTCAAAAATATGCGTGCAGTTGATACATCCCTGGTGGGAAAATAGAGAAATTTTCCTGGAGGGCAATCTAGCTCCATGTTTCAAAGGCCTTCGGCTTCTGAATATTCTTTACCTCACTATTTTACTTCCAGGAATTAGTCCCAAGGGAATAATTGTGTGAATACAGAAAATGTTGGTAACAAAAATATGTATCATAGCCTGGCTTAAAGAAGTCTTGCAAATTTCATTCATTTGACAAATATTTACTACCTGCCTGCCATGTACCAGGGAATATGTAAATACAGATAAATAACATCATGATTTATTTTTACTTAAAAAAGCAGATTACAAAAAGCATGATCTCATTTTATAAGAAAAAATGTTATAATACATAGGAAAATCAGTTGAAAGAAACCAGTAAACCACTAATAATAATCATCTCTTGGTCACTGGCTTATGGTTTATATTTTCCTTCTCCTTTTTAAAAAATAAGTATTTTACAGAGAGCTATTTTGAGACTAAGTCTTCTATCTGTATCAGGTTTTCACTCACTAGTTTTAGCATCCATTGATGATTTTCTAACTCCATAATTCCTTCTAAACTTATTAGGTGAGATTCTACCATAAGAAAGGCCCTTTTCTTCTCTATTTCTTTATAGCAGTGTGAACTCATAGATTTTATCTTATTCAGTAGGTTATAATCCTTTAATTGTATATTTTGCTGCTCAGCACATCTTAGATTTCTCCAGTAGCTCCTTCAAACTAAATCTGTGCTTTTCTGATACGTTCCCATTATTTTTTGATCATTTATTTTCTGGTATAAGGGGATGCTTCAGGCTAATATTGTACTTTTTTTTGTGTTTGTGTGTGGTACTGGGGATTGAACCCAGGGGCATTCTACCTCTTAGCTATACTCCCAGTTCTAGTTTATTTTTTATTTGGAAACAGGGTCTCACTAAGTTGCTGAGCCTGGCTGCGAACCTGCAATCCTCCTGTCTCAGCCTCCCAAGTACTGAGATTTACAGGTGTGTGCCACCACACCCAGCTTATACTGTACTCTTTACATGTTCTAAAATAACCGTGTATTATCTTTGTTAAATGAAAGAAAACATACAATGCATACAATTTAAAAACAATCTTACATAACATGTAACAATCTGTGTAATACATGAATTTTATGTAAGATTATCTTAAATTCAGTCAGATTGCTGACCCTACATGGTTCAGAAATATTAAGACAAATGGGGCTCCTCTCTGAGTTCTACTTGCTATGGAAGAGGGGAGCACCTGCCTTATAACCCAATGAGCAAGGCAGCTGTGCTCATGAGATCATCGGATGCATAAGTCATTGCTCTTTTCTTGACTGAACCCAGGGGCCAGCCACACAGCTGAGATATGAAAGGGAACAGTTAAAGTGCACCCTGTCTAGTGGATGTGTCAAAGTCAAATGTCTCCTTGCCCCCTGCCCCCACAGAACACCGCATAGAAGAGTGGTGAGACACAGTCATTTTCTTCTGTGCTTGAGTTTCGCCCTGCTGACTGTTTGGAGTTTCCCTATGAGCTGGTGTGGGGTACTTCTTCCTGTGCCTCAGAACAAGACTGCAGGAGGGCCTTGGGGACTGCACTTTAAACTTGGTGAGGAGGACCCAGCAGGAGCTCCCAGCTGCTCTGCCTAGCTTCTTTAATCTTATCAGAAACTAGCAAGCATGCTTGGCCTCCTGGACCAGGGCTAGCTTTTGTGGTGACTGTGGAGGGGTGGAAGGGAGCAGCCCCACGATGACGGTTAGTCACTACTTCACTATTGAGTCATCTGGCCACACAGCCCGGCCAGCTGTGACCCCACAGCGAGCTCTGTACCCAGGCTTGAGGTGCTGCCTAGAATCCCAGCACCGCAGAGCCCCAGCCTTTTCGACTGTGAATTCTTTCCATATCTGATGTTCCCTCTGACAAGCAGCCACCTCCTATCCTGTACTAGAAAAATGATATACCAAGGTATTTAACCATATGAACAACAGTAATATTGGCTAAGTTTTTCTGAGCATGTACGATGCAAAGGACAAAGCTAAGGGCTTTACATGCACTGTTGTTTTTAGACCCGGATCAACACTATGTGGGAGCTACATACAAAATTCCTCATTTTACTCTTGAAACAGAGGCCAAGGGATGGTTAATAACGAGTCATCATCTCCCAGCTAGGAAATGATAGAGACTGAACTAGACGCTCCAAAGCTGGTTCTCATACCTGCTTCGCTCTACTGCACCCTTCAGCTGAGACTGTTGAACTGTTAGTGGACATGAGACTGAGACTGAACAAAAATCCCAGGGTTTTTGCAAAGAAAAAGCAGTGAATGGAAACAACACTGGTAAGCCTGGTGTCAAGACCAAGTAGTGTTCTTTAGTTGCTTTTAAGAAAAGAGGTGATCCTGAGGGAGCCTGAGAGTCCATGAAGAACTCAGAGCAAGTTGGTCATCAATGAAGTCCTTCCGTCCTTCCTTCCTTCCTTCCTTCCTTCCTTCCTTCCTTCCTTCCTTCCTTCCTTCATGACATTTGAGATCTCTGATGTGTTCTTCACTGTGCTGAGGTGCAGGGCACACAGAGATGATAAGACAGACATGTTTTCTACAGTGGTGACGTTTAACCTAAAGGATGAAATAGCGGGAGGCAGGACTGATAAGTCTCTGTGCTTCCCTTTTATCCTGGGTAACAGCTGGAACTTTTGAGTACTTCTCAGGGGTACTTTATGACCTGGACTCCGGTGAGCAGGTCAACCACAATTTTATAACGCATGTGGCTTTATCACTAAGGCTTTCCTTCACCCCTTCGAAACTTCACAAATACGATATCAGATTTCTTCTGTTCGGTCTAGGACTGTCTCATTTTTTTCTAGAATATGGAAAAACCACTTCAGAATCAGGGATAAGAGGAAAGGTCTTTGGGTTTCATAGAGTTCATCCAAGTGTACTATTTGTTTCTTCCCTGTGGAATTGTCATATCAGCTTTAAGAAAGACGATGAAAAAAAAAAAAAAAAAGAAAAATGAAAGAAAGAAATAGGCCCAGAGGGTCCTATGGAAACAAGGCCAAACTTGCTGTTCACGTGGGCATTTAGGGGGAGAGTGGAAGGCAAAAGCAGAGAACTGGGTCCAGGTTTTTTTTCTGTTGGTATTGTCTGTGCAGTGGTCAGATGTGTCACTCAAGCTCAACCCAAAAGGCCTTTTCAACCAGCACTGGTGAGTCCTGACCTACTTTCCTCATATTTCTGAAAATGGTAATTTTATTATTTCACAAGTAGAGATACTCAGAGTCCACGGAAGGCAATGGCATAGAAGAATTGGGGTCCTTCTTTGCTACAATCTGACTGCATTTTCTCTGGGAAAACAGTAGCTTCCTTAAGGATATGTGGAGTTGGGACCAGCGACCATTTACAGCTAAGATGGGAATATTTTTAATGATTAGAGAATTTAAATCACAATTACCTTCTTGTGTTCAAAGACAGCCATAGAATGGTTGTGCATTCTCTTTGTGGAGCAATTTGATTCTGAGACCCTCTGCACTCAGGTTTCCAGAAATTTATTTTTCCCCATCATGTTTCCTCTAACTACTGAGTAATTAACCCTAATGACTAACCTAGTCTCATAGGAAAAAGGCTTGTGAAATCCACTCCTGATTCATGTAATAAGTGCAGAAGGACACATTAAGTAATGGTATAGTCTGGAAAGGCCAAAATTCTTTTCCCAAGGCCTGGTCCACCCTGGAAAGAGAGCGGAGGGCTTGTATTCTAATTAATGGAGCAACTGTCTACTGTTTCACATACTCCCAAGACCTTAGAGGTCTCTCCTGTCACAGAGAAGTGACATGGATCAGCCTGGCTCTCCACAGTAACTGCCAGTGGAACTCCACACCAACTGACCCACACTGTCGCCACTCCAGGCTGCCAGTGTGGGCCTCCAGATTGGAAGGCCACAGGGTCAGATCTGGGGCCTGGTGCTGCGCTGCCACAGTGGTGCGTGTCCAAAGAGGCCAGCAGCCAGGCAGATCCTTTCTGTGTAACAGTCTGGCCACCTGTCTGTAAGGGAAGACAAATCTCATTTCATGAGGCTTGGCATGGAGAGCAAACTGTCCACCCCCACCTCCCAAAGCACTTGAGTGGCAGAAGGAAAACATATATCCAAGTATGGATGTAAAAGTGGACCTCTTTGGGGATGAACCTTCTGGTTATTTTGGTTTGGATTCTACCGTGTTTTCACCCAGCTCTCTCCAATTTTAAGCCATATTTACAGGCTCCTGGGATAATTCTCTTAATGAAGTAGTGTAATGCCAAAGGAATGGCATCATAGGCTTTGCCCTTTCCTGCTTTTTAAAGGCCATCCAAACCATCATTCCCTAACATACCCACACAGGAAAAAAGATGAGGCTTATCTTGCTTATAAGCTATTGTATTACCAGCATGTCAATGGGACAAGAAAGATAAGTAAACTCTTGCAAAATAAGGTCTGACCCAAGCTTCACCCGATAAGGAGTCTCTATCTTGCTGAGTGCACATGATAATAAAATTTCACATTCAGCATTAGAAGCCAGGGTTGAGTCCAGAAGTGGACTTCTCCAACTTCGCAGCGAAGCCACCGTCACAAACAGGATTTCCTAAAGAGGTCTTAGGGCAAGGAAGCTCCATTCTAACTTTGGCTCTGCCATCTGGGCAGCCCTGCTGCTCCTCCCCTACTGTAAACAGGCAGTTGGGGGGCCTGGGGAACACTCCTTCCTATTGTTCCTGCCTCTCACTTCCCTTTCATCTTTGGTAATAGCTGGAATTTATGAGTACATTGGGTGACCTTCCAATTCTTTCCTTCAGAGTTTATTTACTTCATCGAGACTCCTTAGCAGGACTCCATCTTTGGCTCTCCTCACCCCAGCAGTATTTGCCTGAAGGTGTGGCTTCCTTTCTGTATGCTGTTTTACTAAATGGAAAAGGAGTCATGAAGACTGTGTGATTCTTATAGTCTAACAGTGATTGTGCATACAACTCATATCTTCTGCTCTAGCCAGGTCTTGCTTTTCCAAGAATACCTTCTGTGGCTTGCCTCATGAAGTTCTTATTAAATATCTAATTAAACATCTCTGAAATCCACCTCAGTATTAATTTTTCTTTTTTATACTTTTATAGGTACAATGTAATTATACATCATAACGAGATTCAAAGTGATATGAACATACATGCACACATCACTTGATGACCTCAGTATTAATTTCATGAAGTCCCTAATATTCTAGTTCCGCTCAGGGTAATATTTAACTTTCCAAAGCTCTTGTAGTTTTAAAAATTTGTACCATGTAGTTCAGTGCTTACATATATGCACGGTCTAATACTGTCTACAAATTATCATATGCTAACACATTGAGCGCATTTCTCTTATTTGCCCATGTGGGTTATAACTCCTTGAGGCCTCGTCTTTCACTTCTTTGCTGTCTTCCACAGTGCCTCGAATAGTCTAAAGTAACCAGTAAGGTTTTCAAAGAATTGAGTATCTTGTTCATTCATCAACTGAGAGAAGAATCCCACAGTAGTCCTGGTTTTAGTAAGTTCCAATTCCTTACGGTGCAAGTTGGTTGAATATATTAAGTGTAAACATTAGAAACATCTAAAGAAATTATATTGTTTAGGTTATTAAAATGATATAAAATCTCTAAATTAAAATTAAATGATTTCTGGAAATATAAAATAAAAAATGATTAATTTTCACTTAAGAAAAATCTTGAGATTGTGCAACATGCGGGGAAACATGGCAAAACTGGTTTGAGAAAGGCAAGGATGAAATAATGCCTTTGGCTCCTTCTATGAAAAAGCTACTCATAGAATGATAGGCTCTGGGCTACAGGCTACAAGATGTTCCTTCATTCATCACTTATTTACTTGGTGGCTACTTTATGCTGTGCTGTTAGGTTCCAGCTATATGATGGCAAGCAAAATAGATATGGTTTGGCCCATAGTTTCAAAAATAAGAACAAACAGGTCTTTCTTTCCTTTTCTTTCCTTTCCTTTCCTTTTTGTGGTACTGGGGATTGAACCCAGGGGCAGTCTATCTCTGAGCCACACCCCCAACCCTATTCTATTTTTAATTTTGAAATTGCTGAGGCTGGCCAGGAACCTGTGGTCCTCCTTTCTCAGTCTCCCAAGTACTGGGATTACAGCCTGGCTGACAAACAGGCTTTAAATGAGAAAAACACTAAAATAAATATGTAACTGAAAACTGTGATGAGAGCTATGCAGACAAACACCAGGGTGCTATGAGAGTGAATTCTATAGCGTACTGATTTTATTCTGGGTCAGGGAAAGCCTCTTTGAGAAAATAATACTTATGATGAGATTTGAAGGAAGGGATAGAGCAGTTAGAAGGTGCGTTGGAGGGTGGGTGGGGAGAGTTCCAGGTAGATGATTCCTGGAACCATTTAGGGAGTTTCTGGAAGGCACTATATTGTTGCTTCTGCATGGCAAAGTCAGTAACTTATGGATTCCACTAAGATAGGAAATACATATACTCAGATCTTGCTTGACTGTTGACTGTGTGCCAGATACAGTTCTATACCCTTAGGGTTTCTGTGTAAACAAAAGGCTCTGCTCCTGTGGAGTTCAAGTTGTATGACATGAAAAAAAAAAGTATCAATTTATTTGTTTATTTTTTGGTACTGGGGATTGAACCCAGGGGCGTATTCTACCTCCAAGCTACACCCCCAGCTCTTTTTATTTTTATTTTGAAACAGGGTTTCCTACATTACTGAAGGTATTCCTCAAACGTACGATCCTCCTGTCTCAGTCTCCCAAGCATTAACTTACAATAGTCATCTAAATATGGCAGGTCTTCCCCGTGGAACTTGAATGTGTATAACGAATGTCTCAAAGGAAGGAATGATGATGTAGGGAATGGAGGGGGCAGCCGTTACCTGTTGGGAGATAATTCTGCACGCCCCTTGTGTTTTTGCACATCTCAAGAGAATAGAGGCACTGACTACTTGTTCAGGACTAGGTTTTTCAAGTGAACAGCCTTGGAAGATAGACAGTGTTTCTCTCTGGCATACAAACATTCTTGTTTAACTCTTCAACATAGTAACATCTCCTGCTGGGGCAAAGGTCTGGCTGACTTATTGAGCATTATAAAAGATTCCAGTTTCCTAAGCTTGGGGTTTCTCTTCTGTAACACAATTGGTTGTGTATGCAGGTGTTAACTGGCCCTCTGGCTACTGCTATTGTTGTAATAAACAGTCGTTAGTCTCTAACCCAAGATCTTGTGTCTTCTGTCAGTGTCCATAAACTGGGGCAGGCTAGTTTGTTAGCTTTCAAGTGGTGCTGGCTGAAAATATAAATTGTTTTATAAAAGGCCTCACTAAATTTATAAAGCACAGACCTCAATATGTATTTGATGACTCAGTCTTTGCCAGTTGGAGGATCATGCCCTCTTACGGCATGATCTCATCTCTGTCAGAGAAGTAGGATGGGGAAAGAAGTCATTCATGTAACCTACCGAGGGCCATCCCTACAAAATCAGAAAAAGACTCCATTGCTTTATCTAATTGCAATTTTTACTATGGATATATATATATATATATATATATATATATATATATTTGAGTAACTACAAAATCTCCTTTACTAAACTACAATTCATAATTATCCTAGTGTAACTTAACAAGGGCCATTTTTAATTTATGAAATCAGAAAATGACTCCACTGCTTTCTTTGCTTAACCCAGCATTTCCCTAATTATTTTAGTACTGGCGGATCATTTCACAGCAGGCCTATTATCACCTCACTATCCACGAAGCAGAAGATAGGGAAATATTCCCTAAGGTGTTAAAAAATGGTTTATGTGGTAAGGAAGTTACTGCTATAACGCCAGTATTACCTAGGATGATAACAATGGGGCGGAGATGGGGTGTGCAGGAAGGGCTGACAGGTGACGGAATATCCTGGTTTGGTTCTTGCATAGGCTGATTAGTTCATCTCCACTTAGTTCCTTGGGATTAATTGTTTCTTGGGTCCAAGGAGCCAGAGACTCCCAATTTCAGGTAAGGACAACAATCACAATTACAGCTAACATTCACTGCTTCCACACTGTGCTAGGTGCTATTTTTGAGTGTCTTTTACATCAAATTCTCATAATAAACCATGAAAGGGGTAGTCTTATTAGCCATTTTCACAGAAAAGGAAACTGAGGCACAGAGAAGTTATGTAACTAAAGTGGAAGGGCTGGGATTTAAACCAAGGTAATCTGGTTCCACAGCGTCAACCCCTGTGGCTCAACTACGTTGGAATTGCAGCACACATTAGCAAACTTACATATTGCCAGTGCAACTCATATCACAAAGCAATTCACTATACCTTCTAGTTGGGGCGAAGCCTTGTGTAAGTAGCCTTCCGAGGTTAGGAATCATAAAATAACACCCAGACTTTGTGCTAACTCATCTTAGAAAGTTTGTTGAAGTTTTACAGTTGTACCAGAAGAAATAAAATACAAATGGAACAGCATGTACCCATTGTCAAAACAATCTCTGCCTTGCCTAATTTCTTCCTTTCACCAATTTGTTTCTATATACAATATTGACTTTAAATAAACAAGTGGCTTCAAACAGTACACCCACACTCATTTACTTACAGCACTGTGTATGGCCCCTTGTTAACATGGTTCATCTTTAAAGTGTTTTTCTCACTGAAAAATATACATACACATCCATTTTTATGTTTTCCCCCCAAACTCCTGAACCTTTTGTATTCTCTTGGTTGGGTGCTCAGCGCAGGTTCCCACTGCGTCCTCTTGGCTTTCAGAATTGGCGCTCCTTACTGTGTAGACAACCTCAGCCAGAGAGCGCGTTACAGCCATCCTGAACCCTGTGTTCTGCAGTGTTTACTGTCTACGCCATTCTATCCTGTTGGGCTTTTTGTTGTCATTGCCATTATTTTATATCTTGGTTTACTAATTTCCTCTTGCCACTGTAACTAATTACCACAAATTTCAAAACCCATCTCATAGTTCTGTAGGTCGAGAGTCCAAGTACGGCCTTGTACAAAGCTGACATCATGGTATTGGCAGATCTGTGTCCATTCTTGAGGTTCTGGGGATAAATCTGCTTCCAATCTTATCCAGGTTGTTGGCCAAATTCAATTCCATGCGATTATAAGACCAAGGGACTGAGGTCCCTGTTTTCTTGCTGGCTGTCAGCTGGGGCTACCCTTAGTACCTAGAGGTCTGCCTCTAGTTCCTGATGTGGCCCCACAAACATTTCAGAGCTGGCAAGTTTATAATATTAATTAAATCGGAAAAAAATCCCTTTAGCCATGTAACATAACAAATCCATAAGGATTAGGGTGTAGATGTGTTTGGGAACCATTCCAGGTCCGACTTTTGGTGAACTTTTCTGTGCTAGGATGGCTAATGGTGGTGAATGGTAATGCTAAATCTGTCTTGAAACAAAACGACAAACAAGCAACAATAACAAAATAAACAAAGGAGGAATTTCACAGCTAGATATTAAATTCTAAGTTTTACCCAATTCCAGAAGCCCTGAAGGTCCAGGAAACAGGGAGTCAGGAACTAGTGGAAGGTCTTCAGTATTATAAAGAGCATAATGAACTACCCAGACCAGCAAATGTTCAAAGGGTGGCTAGAAGAAACTACTGCTGGAAGCACAGTGTGACTTCAAGGGCCCTACAGCCAATGTATATTCCCCAGGAATGCATCTCTATAGCCTGAGATAAAAGATATATACTTATAAACATGGAAGAACCAAAGGTTCTAGAGAACCCTGGTGTGCCACCTTATAATAATGGCAGCTGCTGGGTCCTAGGAGGGCTTGGGGACTGGAGAAAAGCAGGGACATTTAGGGAGCTGTGGTACCCTGGGCAGTGGCTCTTCACCAGTGGTATGGAAGTAAGGCACTGTGGGTAAGGGATGCAGCGATATTAACACTAACACATCCAAGAATATGAACAACATGAGCACAGTCTTATTCTAGGGAGGAACACTGTAGAACAAACACTTTCATATTTCAACCCTTTTCTTTTTTGGTGGTGCTGGGGATTGAACCCAGGGTGCATAACCTCCAAGCTATACCCCCAGCTCTATTTAATTTTTTATTTGGAAAGCGGGTCTCACTAACTTGCTGGGAGCCTCGCTAAGTTGCTGAGGCTGGCTGTGAACCTGCAATCCTCCTGTCTCAGCCTCCCAAGTACTGGAATTACAGACGTGCACCACCACACCCGGCTCAACACTCTGTAAGTTGGAACAATACATTATTATTTATTGGGCAATTCCACTAACATTGAATATTTTCATTAATTCCACTTTTTGTATTTGTGTAGATCATCTTTAAATGGAGAAATTCAGTGTTCAAGAAAAATGAGAAAATGCCAGGAATGCTATTATCAGAAGGAACAAATCAGCCCCCGAAGTTTAACTCATTTTTTTCTCTTGCTTCCCGTCCCCATCCTCCTGGGTGTCAGCTTTGCTCCTGGCTGCCTGCTTCCTAAGGGACTGTGATTCGGCTACTCCATTTTGTCTTTATAATACTTTCTTATCTCGTTCATCTCCCTTTCCATTTCATCTTTAGTTTCTCACTTTGACCCAGTCTTCTCTTTTTTTTTTTAAAAGTCTTTAGAGACCATTTCTTTTTAGTCATAGGTGGGCTAAAATGAAACATAATTTTAGTCATATTTAATTAGACTTTTAAATCTGATGGTACTCTCTTGCCTGAGGCTTTGCAGGGGAATTTCTGAAGTCCAATTACAGGGCTATTCTCATAATAAGGACTAATAATTCATAACGAAATTATTTGCTTTTAAGCCTCATCCAGATGCTGTTGTGAAAAATATACTAACCCAACCACATTCCTATAGGGTCATTAGTGTGGCCAGTATGAACAGGTGAGGTCTGCTGAAGTCCCAGTTCGCCTGGGAGCTTCTGTGAAGAGGTGGATGTTGGGTCTGTGGACAGTCCCACCGGGCACCCCACCAGTCCTTTCTTACCGTGGCATCCCATTCTTCAGGTGCTAGTTTGAATACCCCTCTCAGTTGGCCCAAGAACGCCCAACTGGTGTTTGACCAACAAACACAGTAATGGGATTCTTGCATACCTGAAACTTTCTGTTGCCTTCACACATGTGAGACAACTCAGCTGAGCAGAAAGTTCTTGGGTTATAGACACCCTCACCTAGCTATAGAATTTGCTCTATTCTCTTCCAGCTTTCGGATAAACAAAAGAGAGTCTGAAGCCAACCTGACCTTTTCTCCTTTTTTGTAAAGCTTTGAAATAAATTCATTTAATCCTTGTGAGCTTTTTTTAAACATTTTTTCCAGGGTGTGCTGTTTCCTTCTTTGGAGTGGATTCCCAGGGTGGTCTCCTTAGTATTCATTTTCCCCTTTTGTTTGTAACAGGACAGTGATCTTGAAATTCACATGTATTTGATCAGCAAATTCCATTTCTCTGGTCTCAGTCACTGGTTCAAGGGTAGGTATACATCAAGAGCAGTTCCAAGGATGAATCTCAGGACTCCTGTTCAGAATCCTGAGGCGGAAGAAAGAGTTCTTTATCCGAATATTCTGGTGTGCAGATGTGAAAACTGGAACTACTACAACCACTTTACCAAGAGTGGAGATAGGCTTTGAAGATGCCAACACACAGAAATGGAGCTGCAGCTTCTGGATTAAGCCAGCCCTGAAGCTCACCTATCTCTGGAACCACCCCTTATGAGAGAGAGCCAACAAATTCCTTCTCCTCTAGTTGACTCAAATTGTGTTTTCTGCATTCTGAGCCTTGAGCATCCCAACAGCTTGCGTCTCTTTCCAATGATCTTCTCACAAATATTGCAAGAGTTTTCTGCAGACTCAAGTCTTTTCTCAGCTGGACATGCTTTGATTATGGGTTTGATTACTGCCTTTCTAGATCATCCACTCAAGCCCAAATCTCCATTCTCTAACCTTCATATTTATATTTGTCATTTTTCTCACCATTTGAAACCTTTTGTTTTTGTTAGCATTTTGTGAGAACTTCTAATACTGTCCTTTATGTCAATGATTCCATTTCCTTCAGCATTAATTCTACTTTTTACTCCCTCCTATCAGATTTTTTTTTTGGGGGGGTACTGGGGATTGAACCCAGGGGCATTCTATCTCCAAGCTACACACCCAGCCTTTTTTATTTTGAAACAGGGTCTCACTAGGTTGCTGAGAATCTCACTAAGTTGCTGAGGCTGGTCTTGAACCTGCAATCCTATTGTCTCAGCCTCCCTAGTACTGGGATTACAGGCATGTGACACTGTACCTGGCAACAACTACCTATTTTTTGAACCGAAGTCAACCTTGTGTTTCTAACATGAGGGAAGCGGGGGGGGGGGGGG
>PVJS01039806.1:0-18738 GCA_004027185.1 Glis glis | reverse complement strand
CAGATTTGTGAGCCAGGCGTGGTGGCGCACGCTTGTAATCCCAGTACTTGGGAGGCTGAGACTGGAGGATCCGGGTTCGCGGCCAGCCTCAGCTACTTAGTGAGGCCTCCACAACTTAGTGAGACCCTGTTTCAAAATAAAGAATAAAATAGGGCCGGGGGTGTAGCTCGGAGGTAGAATGCCCCTGGGTTCAATCCCCAGTACTGCAAAAAAAAAATTAAAAAAATTACAAATTAAAAAAACACATTTGTGTTCATTTGTGTGGCTCCCCTCTAAGCTCTGCAATATAATTTTCTTTTCTTTTTTTTTTTTTTGCGGTACAGGGGATTGAACCCAGGGGCGTTCTACCTCCACACTACACCCCCGGCCCTATTTTTTATACTTTATTTTGAAACCGGGTCTCACGAAGTTGCGGAGGGCCTCACTAGGTAGAGAGAGAGAGACAGGGAGACAGAGAGCTGAGGCTGGCCGCAAACCCGGATCCTCCGGTCTCCGCCTCCCAAAGTACTGGGATTACAAGTGTGCACCACCACGCCCGGCTAGAAATATCTGTAGTCTTTTTATTTTCTTTATTTTTTTTCAGTGCTGGGAATAGAACCCAGGACCTTTCACATGCTAGGCAAGCACTTTACCACTGAGCTACACCCCCAGCGAATTTTCTAAGTTTTCTTCCTGAGAAAAGTTTAAGTTATATCAAGTCCTAAGATTTGGTTATCCATCAACTTGTTGGTCCGTTAAACTAGCTTTATTTAGGATATGAGAGAAAGAAATTGTTTTAATGAGGAGAAAAATGTATTTCTTTATAAAAACTGAATCAATCAGCCTAGGAGAAGTTAAACATCTGCCGGGAAGCAGATTATTTTATGGGAGCTGATAACATTCAATTAACTGAACCAGCATCTGGCAATATAAAGGTATTGTTGAAGAAGCTCAGAGGGCTCCATTGTTTAGGCACCTGTAACTTGTTCTGAATAATGATTCATGTATTATAATTTATTTGAACACTTATTAAGTATCAAATAAGTATCTTGAACTGTGGTATGCAGTCTTTGAAAAAAAATGTCCATGAGAAAAATTTAGCCCTCAAGTCTCCTGCAGGGGGCAGATGGCTGGTGTGTGGGGAATAATAAGTATGTAACCCTGAACCTAGAAGTCAGGAATGATTTCCAAGTGATGTGAATTGGATCTTGAAGAATGTCTAGAATCAGCCAAGCTCAGGAAGAGGAAGAGAACTTCAGAAAAAGCAACAGGTCTGTGCAAACAGCATGTCTGTGGGAGTGCACAGGAAGAGCTACACAGCTACACGCAGCCTTAAACACAGTGTGCTGGGAGTGGCAGAAGTGGGAACTGCATTTTTATTTTTAAATAAAGAATCAAACTTAATCACCAAGGTTACATTAAAGATAATTCCTTCTTAGAAATCAGTTTATTTGAAGCCGGGCGTGGTGGCCCATGCTTGTAATCCCAGTACTTGGGAGGCTGAGACAGGAGGATCACAGGTTCGCGGCCAGCCTCAGCTACTTAGTGAGGCCCTCTGCAACTTAGTGAGACCCTCTGCAACTTAGTGAGACCCTGTTTCAAAATAAAGAATAAAAAAAAAGTAGGACTGAGGGTATAGCTCAGAGGTAGAATGTCCCTGGGTTCAATTCCCAGTACTGCAAAAAAAAGCAATTTATTGAAGAAAAATTGATAAATATTATTGCAGTGTTTTGCCAATAAAACTCAAGCTCTTGCTTTTTATATGGGGCGAATGGACTTGGAAGGAGAGTTGGGAAAGTGATACCATGATGCAATGCATACACAGTCAGTCAGTGTAACGAGGGGCTCAGGATGTAGTTATGGAAAGAGAAAGAAAGATTGCACATAATGAAAATGTTTAGCTTTATTATGGATTAAAAGAGAGATCTTTGATTCTCTAGTTCATGAAGGTAACTGATATTTTAAGGCCAACAAGAGATGTGAGTAATACTGTTGGAACTGAGGATAAAATAAAAAAGGGGAAACGTTTTTGAAGTAAGACTGTACAATTTTCTTTTTATCTTACATGTAGAAGCAAAGTAACCCAGGATAGTGAAATAAAGAAGAGAAGAGGAAAGCGACTGGACATGATAGATTTTTTTGCAAAAAAATAAAAAATCATGTAACTGATTGGTCATTAATTTTCCTGTCTCTTTAATGATGAGTAAGTGGGTTGAATAAAACTGATTCTAAAAATGAGGTTATTGCTACTAAAAAATTCAGGATTAAAAGTATGGTATTACTTGGGCCAGGTGTGGTGGCTCAGGTTTGTAATACCAGTTCTTGGGAGGCTGAAACAGGAGGATTTCAGGTTCAAGGGCAGCCTCAGCAACTTAGTAAGGCCTGCAGCAACTTAGCTAAACTCTGTTTTAAAATAAAAATAAAATAATAAAAAAGGGCTTGGGGTTTAGCTTGGAGGTAGGATGCCCCCTGGGTTCAATCCGCAGTACTAAAAAAAAAAAAAGAAAAGAAAAAATTATGCTACTAGTTTGAATATGGAAATGCACATCTGAAAGTTTTTGGCAAAATCAAACATATGTACTTTGTTCTTGGAATACCTAATAAAAGGACATGTGATTCTATTAATGAAGAAATATTTAGCTGATTATTAATATCGGAATTATGTCTTACTAAATAGATCTGTTATTTATAATTTATTAACCTTGAAATATTTTCAATGTATTGCCCTTACATACAATCTATCATTTTATAGCAGTTTTACTACCTTAAAAATAAATCTTTTTATTTATTATACTCTTTTTTAAAAACACTATAAATATAAAACTCTACTGAGACTGTTTTGTGTTTTTTAAGAAAAATTATACAAATAGAAGATAAAGTGTTGCACATTTGGAAAGGAATAGAATGAGAATAATAGAGAGGAAGAAAAACTGTAAGCTACTATTATTCTTTACACTGACTTTCAAATAAACAGTGCCCACATTTCTGTTTGAAAAAAAGAGGAAGGGTCTCTTGAATGAAAAAAAATTATTTGGATTAAGCACTGTTGATAAGGAGAATTAAATGTCCATGTATGAAAATGATCACACAGTTTTCTAAATTGATTATCATCCAGACATTCTGAAGAAAATTACATGATGAATAGAGATCATTGAAAAAGGAAATTGGAGATAAATATCATTTATGTGGATCATGGGCCTTATGTCTCTCAGGACACTGTTAAAAGTTTCATAATAGAACTAGGAGTCTTGTACAACCGAGCTAGTGAATCAGTTTGTGAATAATGTGATCTCACAGGGGCACAAATAAATCAGAATGATTTAAACTCATGGTAGGTTTTATAAAAGTCTTATTTGGTACAGGCAGTACTCACAAAAAATGGAGATGAAAATGTTTGAATTTCTATAGTCTTTGACTGAATGGTAAACAATATTAAGATTACACAAAGTATTAACTTAAAAATTCAAAGAATAAGATATAAAAATCTCTTGTAGCTCAAGAGAATATTTGAGAAATATAAATTTAATGAAATTTTTATAAAAATCAGAAGTGATTTGTTTAGATATACCAAGCAAATTGGCTATAGAACTAGAATTTGAATGCCAAGTAGCCTAAGTTTTTATGCTTTCCTTAGCCACCTTCATTATTAGATAATTATATAAGACATGTGTGTGTGTATATACCTACCTACACTCATATGTAGGATATATATTTAATGTATAAGACATAACCCACAACATATAAAATATGCTATTACTTATATATTTGTTGCATATATGTGTAATGGAATTAATAAAATTTTAATAGACTATAATTTTAGGATTTTGTAATAAAATGTGAGTATACATGTAATTTAAAAAAATCCACACTATGTATTTGATGACTTTTCCTTAAGAATCACAAAAAATTCGAGTTTCATTTAACAAACATACTAAGTTAGAGAAGTACAAATGAGATTATATTGGTTTTCCTGCCATTCCCTGAAGAGTTCATTAATAGAGAACACATTATCAATTTTTGATGTCAAAGATTTGACAGTGTGGTATTAGTAGTAAGAAGATCCCAAAGGTTTTGGTTTTGATGTTCATAAATTAAGTTAAATATTTTCTCATGAAAATAAATACACTTAATGACTATTTCAGGTTGCTTTAAACTTCTAGTTTCTGAGTATTGTTTTCATTCTCTGTTGTATAAATTGCACAACTAAATTTAAGTGTTTCCTACATTGTATTAATTATTCCTAAAGAATATCGTCTGCACATGTGGGACTTAGGGTTGTTTACCTGAACTGTTGTTTTTAAATTTACCACTGTCTTCAGATTCCCTCCTCCTTTTTCACTTAGCATTTTGTGTTTAAAGGCTAAGCTTTTTTTTTTTTTTTTTTTTTTTGCGGTACCGGGGATTGAACTCAGGGGCGTTCTACCTCTGTGCTACATCCCCAGACCTATTTTTTATACTTTATTTTGAAACCGGGTCTCACGAAGTTGCGGAGGGCCTCACTAAGGAGAGAGAGAGAGAGAGAGAGAGAGAGAGAGAGAAAGAGATGGAGATGAGGCTGGCTGCGAACCACCTGGATCCTCCAGTCTCTGCCTCCCAAAGTACTGGGATTACAAGCGTGCGACACCATACCTGGCTAAGGCTAAGCTTTAAATAAAGGAATTTGGAAGTGCGATGTAAAATTTTTTACAAAAACAAAGATGAATGAGTGGTTGTGTGTATCGTGTGTATGTGTGTGTGTGTGTGTGTGTGTGTGTGTGTATGTGTGTATGTATCCATAGACACACATGGGTGGGATCAATAATCCTATCAATGTAAATTCCAGATAATATATATATATATATATATATATACTATATGTATATACTAAATATATATGTATACTATATATAGTATATATATAGTATATATATATTCAATGCTGAATATTTTGGTGTGAGAGAACATAAATAATTATTGTTTTCTTCTTCTAGTTTGTGTTTTCTATAATGAACATGGATAATGTTTTGTTATAGAAGAAAAAACTCTTATTTGTGAAAGAAAAAAACTATTTGCTAGATCAAACAACAGCAAGAAAAATGCTATTTCAGAAAAAGCATTTCACAGACAGTACTAGGACTATTATAGTGGTTATAAATAACGTGGAAATTCTGACAGCCAGAGAAACTTTTTGTATCTCTACATAGTCTAATCAACTATGAAAATGCTTAGGAAGATTAATTTAATGAAGAGATTTTAGCTGCTGAAACCCATAAAGATGCAATATGCTGAGGCTGGATTTAATATCTGATGTGTACAAATTGCTGATGGGTAAAAGAATAATTGCATCCACTTTAAGGAACTCTGAAATTTATAGTTGGTGCAAACTTCCTTGATGAATACTTGAATGCCACGAAATGTTCAGTTATGAAGCAGCATCCTGTTTATACAGCCTGTCACCCCAGTCAGAATCAACTGTTCCTTCCAGGTGACATTGTTGAAATCACTCTAAAGTTAGTTTCTTGACTGTAGAAAACTTTTTACTGAGATCTTAGACCTAGTGCTTCAAACCTTCATGTCAAGTAAAGTGTCACAGAGTCAAACAATAAAAACCTTAAAATATTTCATAGGCCATTTGTACATTGTTTTTTTTTAACAATAGGGACTGTAGAAGTTAGTGCTGGGTTTTGGCCCATGTTCTCTTCCTTGGTAGACAGGGAAGACTTTCTCCAGCCTCCCTTTGGTTAGATGGGGCAGGGGGGTGACCAGGTCCTTTTTAATTAAAAGTCGGTGTGAGTTTTAGCATGCTTTCTTTCTTGGCTTCTAGTGCAGTATTCTGAGATGCTGCAGCCTCAGCCCCAGAATTGGAGGAAAGCTGTGAAGGAGAGCCGCCTGACCCACAAGGAACTCTTAGGCGATCCAGCCATAAACTTGAGTTTGCTGGGATTCCAGGGTTGATTCTGTGGCCTGGCTCATCCTACCTTGATGAATAAGGAAATGTCAACCAAGCCAGGTGTGGTGGCCCACACCTGTAATCCCAGTATTTGGGAGGCTGAAACAGGGGGATCACAGGTTTGAGGCCACATGTGGTCACTTATCAAGATCTTGTTGCAAAATGAAAAATAAAAAGGCCCTGGGTATAGTTCAGAGGTTGAATGCCCCTGGGTTCAACCCCCAGACTATGCACATACACACACAAAAAAAAAAAAAAAGAAGAAGGAAATATTAACGAATAGTTGAGATGTTCTTTTTGCTATTTTCCTAAGATCATGGTGTTTTGGTTTAGATAACACTGTATGTAACTTTTTCATTAGAAAGTTTATTTCTTCCAGCACTCAAAAACCTTATCTGATTCTTTCTTTGTCCAAAACACATAAAAGTGCACTCCATCATTACACCTTTTTTTTTTTTCCCGTAAAGCATTGTAATGGGAAGGAAAAAACAGTAGGCCTTACAACAATAGAAATTGCTTTCTCTGCATTCTAAGGTGTGGGTCTCATTTATTGTAGCCATGGACCTATTGTTTGGGAAATACATTAATTGAGCTTTTTCATTTAGGGAGGGAAAAAGGAAACTAGACATAGTCTAGTGAAAAGAAGTTTAGACAAAAATAACTCGCTTACTGTCTATCATAAGCGACAGGAATCTAGTGTTTGAAAATTTGGGGATGGCAGATGGAGTGAAACCTGAAGGGACATCTGAAAGCTAGTGTCTCCAGAGAGGGCAACTTTGAGACTGGGAAGCAAGGTGGAAGTAGCATCCCGTTCTTCTTTATCTCCCTTATTTTTGACCACATATTTTGTTGCTTTTCCCATTTTTAACCCCATTTTTATGGTGACTAAAATAAGAGCACATTTAAATTAGATATATTTTCAATTTAAAACCATGATAAAACAGGAATGATTTCTAGTATATGTATGTATATACATACAGATATATATACTACTATATATAACATATAAATATAAACAGAATATTCGTATATTATATTAGCTATCTAAAGTCAGTAGAACAGTTATATAACTAAATGTTAATTATATATGGTGTACAGAGCAAGGAGTTTATATGTGAATTTTTCACACTTTTCAGTAAAAAAATTTTTTTTCACACTTCATATTATACAAAGCTTTTCTTTCTTCAGTATACATTGGACATATATGTCTCTCTGGACAGATAGCAATCTGAGCAGGTAATGGCCATGTTTCTGGAGTCAGGACATCTATAATCAGATCATGTCCGTATCGCATGCTAGCTATATGACTTATAGCACCTTAACTTCCCACTGTCTCAGTTTTCTTATCTGTAAAATGAAGAGAATGGTAGTACATTCTTTTAAGGGGTTTTTATAAGGATTAAGTTAAATAATGATAATAAATATAAATTTTCTGGTACAGTCTCAGTTTATATCAGTTTTCTTGGTATATGTTGTAATAGCAACAAATTTTATTCTCTGAAATAAATTAGGTGGGCATCCTACATATAAAGCTCTTAGACAAATGACTAGTCTAAAATTAGGACTTATCTATATCAGCAACTTTACTAATACTGTGTATATTGACTTTAAAATGACTAATACCATTAATATCTCTTTTATAAGAATCTGACCATGCTAAATATTTCAATGTGGCTTTTTTCTTACCTGACTTACACACCCTAACTTCACATATGACAGGAAATCTTCATCTACCTGTTATTTCTAGTTTGAATAATTCTCATCAAGTATCTTTAAAAATATTTAAGTATGTATTTCGTGGTTAAGTAATCTAATCATACAAAGATGATTGCCTTAGTTAAAGTTCTATGATGCCAAATGTGAGAAAACACAAGCCAAGTTGGCTTAGAATAAAATCAAGACAAAGAATAATTTGGAAAGCCAAGAAAAAGACTTAGATTGAGGTGAAGCTCTTTCCAACAAAGGAACCAAGATATCTCTCCAACAATTGATTCTCTTCATATTCACCCAGACTCCATCAGCATTGACTTCAACTGTGAGCTTGGCTTAGAGGCCTGTAGCAGCTGCAGGCTCCCAGACGGTGGAGACTGCCAAAGAAACACATCATGATACTTGTACCCTCCAGTACGCTATCCTCCCTGAATCAGTGTTTGCATACTTTATAGCTAAATTTGCAATCGTCACTACCCTAAAGTGAACTGTGTGAACCTGACAGGCAAATGACCGTGGTTGCTGGTATTACAAGCAGCCTCTGTCCACTCTTTTGATTTTGATGGTTAAGATTGTCTTTTCTTTTGTTCCATTTCAACTGCTCTCTCTTCTGACCGCAGCGGGGTGGCCCTTTTGACCTGTAGTTATGCTTCACAACTTGATTTTAGAATCATGAGACAGTACTTCAATTTCTGGTACATTGTGGCCTTGACCTTTATGTTTGCAGCTGAAGTTTCTTCAGTTATTTTGTAGAATCTTGTTTTGTATTACTGGAGAATTTTTACTTCACTAGGCTGAATCCCATCAACAAAATTTCCTTTAGTAATATGTATAAGGGCATTGCATTCAAATATTTCATTCTTCTCTATAACCCACTGCTCAAACTCTCCCCAAATATTTAATGTATGATTCAACATTTAAAGGTGCACATCTGTAATTTCAGGACTTGAGAGGCTGAGACAGGAGGATTGCAAGTTCAACGCCAGCCTCATCAACTTAGCAAGACACTTAGCAACTTAGTGAGACCCTATTTCAAAATGAAGAAATAAGCTGGACATGGTGGCTCAGAAGTGCTGAGACAGGAGGACCACAGGTTCAAGGACAGCCTCAACAACATAGCAAGACTCTCAGCAGCCTAGTGAGACCCTGTTTCAGAAACAAACATAAAATAGAGCTGGGGGTATAGCTCAGAGGTAGAATGCCTCTGGGTTCAATCTCCAGTAAAACACACACACACACACACACACACACACACACACACACTCACTCAAAATTACATAAAGTAATTAACCATGATTATGTAGCACTTCATCTTATTTTCAAGCAATAAAATTTAAATTATTAAATATGCGACTACAAATATAATCAGATTATCAAACACTTTAAAATGTGTCATTATATAATATGATAAACTATCATTAAATATAGCAATTGTGAATGGCACCTTTTATAAACTGCGGTCAAAGCAGTATTAGCTTCCATCAGACATGCGCTGGGTGCTTGCTTTTTTGGTTTATAATGTTATAAATCTGAGTGGAACAATATTATAGAAAGATTCTAGTTTACAGAAAATGCGAGTCCTGTTTATACATGTTTACTGATCAAAATAACACTTTGATTAAAGACAGACCTTTAAACCGTCAGTTATTTGAATTTTTAAAATTCATCAGTGACAGTCCACATTACTCCCCCCAGGGCCAATTGCTATGTAACCTTTCCTATACACTTTATGTGACTACAGTAAAAAATATGTTTATTCTCTCAATGTCTGTAGCAGAATTTAAATTAAAAATCTCAATGTGCTTTATTTAATATAAAACTAAGAACAATTTTTAACTTTAAAATCTTAGTAAAAGCTAATAAATATGTCTATGAATTTTTATGCTGGTCAATAAATGTTAACACAAATTTGGACATCAGATAATCTTTTAAAAGAAAACAGCCTTGACTATTTTTATTTTTATGACACTTACAGAGTATTTTGCATTGCAGTAAACTAGTTTGCATTTTAGTTTATATTTGTTCTAATATAAGCCATTCTGACTTTGGTTGTTGTTCCCATTTCAACTGTTACTCTAGTTATGAAAGCATTTTAGTTTTATTTCTAGCTAAATGAAGTAATTCTGTATTCCTATATAAATTCTTATTGTTGAATCAAAACACCAAATAGGGATGTCATAATAATAACCAACAAACTATAACAAGTAATGACTTGAGGCCATGATAAAGAGTCACAGCAACAGAAAATTTAAAAAATATTGATTTATATTATGTTTGTTGTCATTATTTTTTTTACAGTACTGGTGATTGAACCCAGGGGCATTTTACCTCCGAGCTACACCCCCAGCCCTATTTTTATTCTTTATTTTGAAACAGGGTCTCGCTAAGTTGCGGAGTCATTGTAATGCCATGTCCAAATACGAAGGCATCATGTGCGAGAAGGGGTGAGGTGGGATCCAGAGGGAATCAGGTCCAGTGCTGTGTGCACGTATGTTTGTATCACATCGAATCTCACTATGATGTATAATTACAAAGCGCCAGTAAAAGTATATTAAAAATAATTAGGTTAATGATGTTTTCATCTGCAATATTGAAAGATAAAAAATGTGACATCTAAATATTATTGCAAATGATAGTGGAAAACAATATAGAATACCTGTGGTAGTAAGTATTATAATAACAAGCCTCATTCATAAATCTGGATCATTTAAATCAATATTCTACTTTTAGTGGGTTATTCTTTTCAAGTTCTGCTTTGGTCTGTGAGTTCATATGGATAAAGTAATAGCATAAATTAGAACCTGTTATTTGAGTCATAGAAAATTAACTACTAGGAATATAGCTTCATAGAAAGTGAATATAACTTCACAAAAATATACGTTCATAGAATATCAATTTTATCCATTTGATAAAATTTTCTTTTCTGCTCATCATTTAGGGTTTTGCCTGATGTCTACACAAATGTCGGAGACTGAAAATATTTATTCAACTTTTTTGGTCCTTTGGATCATTTACGCAATCTATTATTTTTAACTACAGTCAAATCTTATATTTAAATCCGAATGTAGATTTTTATTTTATTCATTTTTCTTGAGTTCTCCTGATTAGATCATTGCAAATTGTGCTGAGATGCCATTTTTATTTATTTATTTTATTTTATTTTTCTGGTTCTGGGGATTGAACCCAGGGGCATTTTACCTCTGAGCTACACCCCCAGGCCATTTGATTTTATTTTTTGTTTTAAAACAGGGTCTCACTAGGTTGCTGTGAGTCTTGCTACATTGCTGAAGCTTCCTTGAACCTGCAATCCTCCTGTTGCAGCCTCCCAAGTCCTGGAATTTCAGGTATGCGCCACCATGCCTGGCAAGATGCCACTTTTAGATTACTACATTCTCTCTGTTCTTTGCTTTACTTGTTCATTACTATAGCAAGAAATGAAAAACATGAACATTATTAATGCATCAATTTTCTAGAGCAATAATATCTATGATCAAGATCTGAAGACAACTAAACAATTACATGCAAATATTTACACAGAAGATACTCAAAGGTTTGATTCCCATCTTTTGCTTTGGAAACATAGATCCTAGGGAACTTAAAATGTTGTTAATTAATTACAGAGTGGGTTATTTGGAGAGTCATGCATGCCCTGTATTCCCGATAGAAATAGAGGCCGGATATAATGTTACCTATATTTTTTATCTTGCAGACCTATGCCATTTCACATATTCATTTTCATTGATGACCATTAGAGCTCCAAATGTTCTGAGAAGTGTGCTAACTTTGTGGGTCAAGGTACTTATGTTGAAACGATGACGATTCTCAATTACCGTATTTTCTATTGCCACTCACATTATCGCTGTATTGCAATAAAACCAGGATTGTTGATGGTTGAGAAACAGGCAATAAAAATAAAACCAAAAGGTCATGCTAAGGCTAGAAATAATGAATTGAAATGAAAGTATATGATCCTGGCATTCATATAAAATAAAATCAACCATGAAAATTCACAAGAGGCCCAAGGCTATGCACAAAGTATAATAGAGCAAAACCATCCGTCAATGAATCCCCGAGGAGACCATGCAGAATACACTCTGGATGAAAGACGAATTACAAAATACTTGTATTTGTTGAAATTATTTAAATTGATTGAAGCAGCCAGCACTATTTGGCATATATTTAGTCACTTCAGGGTACTGATATGTTATTAGCATTCAGTGCTTATACGAGTGGGCACATTCACACAAAAAATTTTCTTTCTTTTTTCTGGTGATGTGAATACAGTATTGTTTCCACACGCACACATTTCTCTATAGGCTTAATGAATGTATTTGTCTGCTGGCAGGTGGATGCAAGTATTGTTAGATTGAGTATGTGATTGATTGTTTCTTTTTCAAAAATGTAAATTGAATGTTTTTGGGAGCTCACCTTGTGAGCATGCTAAGAAGCCAGGGTTATGTGATTCAACTCTTTTGTAAAGATAAAGCAAAATAAACCTTATTCCTCACCAGAAGATAATTTTACTAATCGAGCTCTCAATTCAGCCTTCGGGAGTATACTACATTTTATATAACTATAAGGCACAATGCATGTTTAACAAAGAAAAGTCACATTAATGTTATATTTTGGAGCACCAGAGAATAAATTTTCTTATTCATCAAATCTTAATTGAATACCTATGTGCATGCCAGTACTACCATAACATCAGAATGACCAATGTAGACATAGCAGCGAACAAAATATATAAAACTCCTTACTTTCACAGGGCTTACATTCTAATGGGGGTTGGAGACAGACCGAAAATCAAAGTGAGAATTGATAAAAATATCAGATCATAATAAGTGGTGTGGTGAAAACTGAAGTGAGTAAAGGAAATGGGTGTTGAGGGATGGTCATATTCATGAATGAAATTATGTGATATCTGGCATTTGAGAATGAACTGTGATCCAGTGCAGATAATGGAGAAGGACAGAGGTGACATAAAATAGATGCTGAGTTGGTAAATTTGGTACCTAAATAATATGTGCATGGAGTTCATAATGCTGTGCTCTCTGCTTTTGTAAACGTTAGAAAATGTTCATATTAAGTGAAATAAAACAGGGTCCACAAAGAATTTCTTCTCTGGGGAGATAACATTACAGTCAAGACCTGAACTGAAAGAGATCAAAGACCCTGGTGGGGGAATAGCAATTTTAACCTATTGAATTGGTTGCATGACTGGAAGGTTCTGGAAATAGCAAGCCTGTAGGTGTTGCTAAAGTGGAATAAGAGAAGTTGTGAATATGATAACACCCCATAGAGGAAAACAGGGAGCCAGATCGTGTTGGCCACTGTAATTATGAATTTCACCACGAGCAAGACAGGAAGCCATTGCAGAGTTCCAGCACAGAATAATGTAATTTAACTTGTATTTTAAAAGCATCATTGTAGCTGTGATGTTCAGACTCTAGTAGAGACAAGTATGGAAGGAGGTTAGATGGGTTAGTTAGCTATTTCAGAATGCAGAAAGGGTGGCACGGACCAAAGTGATATCGATGGATTTCGTGAGAAGACGTGAGATCCTGGATTTGCTTGCAGGTTGCATCAACAGGGTTTGCTAAAGAAATATCTGTAGGATGTGATTTACGAGAGAAATAAAAGACGCATGGATGATTCTAAAGTTTGGGCCTCTGTCAATGGAAAGAGGGACTTTTTTTTTTTTATTACCCGAGACCAGAAGGATGGCAAGATGACTAAATTAGGGGGAAATTTTATCTTGGTGGTTTCAAGAAATGCATGGTGGAAAGGTTTATAATGTTAGAAATAGGGAAGGATGATATTTTAGAGTCTCTCTTGACTTCTGCACATAACAATTAGAACTAGAGAAGTGAGTCACATACCAAGTAGGTAGGTCTTTCCCTTGAAAAATACTTTGAGAAAGCAATGTTTGCATTTCCTAATAGTAGTACACTCATCAAAGGTTCAAATAGTTCTAGCTTTAAAATGTCTCATCTTAGGCACAAGAAACTTATAAATTTGGTTAGTGCCTTGTCATGCCAGCAGTGTTTGAGTGGCAGTTAATGATCACAGTCCATGACACTGCACGCGTTTCTTAATCTGCAAAATCTACATTGTAAATAACCATATACGATCTATAGAAACGACTATCACATGAGCATTTATTTTGTACATGCCTCATTAAATTATTACAAATTTAAAAGAGTTGCTGTCTCTTTAGCATGGAAATAATTTATCTCTCAGTCTTTACTTATACAAAGTGCTTTCATGTATGACATTATTGGTGCTGACCACATAGAACCTCTGTAAAGACATTGTTTCCCCTACTTAAAAAATATGAAACGTAGCCAGGCATGGCAGCACATGCCTGTAAATCCCAGTACTTGGGAGGCTGAGACAGAAAGATCACAGGTTCAAGACCAGCCTCAGCAACTTAGCAAGATCCTGTTTCAAAATAAAACATAAGCCAAGCATGGTCGCGCATGCTTGTAATCCCGGTACTTGGGAGGCTGAGACAGGAGGATCGCAGGTTCGCGACTAGCCTCAGCAACTTGTGAGTCCCTATGCAACTTTTTGAGACCCTTTTTCAAAATAGAGAATAAGATAGGGCTGGGGGTGTAGCCCGGAGGTAGAATTGCCCCTGGGTCCAATTCCCAGTACCACAAAAATGAATGAATGAATGAATAAATAAATAAATAAATAAATAAATAAAGGGTTTGGGTGTAGCTCAGTAGTAGAATGCCCCTGGGTTCAATCCTCAGTAAAAAAAAAAAAATCTTGAAGTTAAAAGATTAACCATTTTGCTCATATCTAGGATTAGCTTGTACACAACTGAGTCTACAAACTGGATTACCTCTTTTACATCACCTGTTAATTACTTTATTACCTGTCTGAGTATATGTACACATAAAGATATATATATATATATGTACATGGATAGACGAATGTGAATTTATCTAAAATATTGGGCTTCTCCTTAGCCTGATATCCTCTGGGATATTGGACATGCTTCATAGATGCATCTCTATACACACAGATACAGATACAGACACACATACACACACACACACATACATTTCAGTTATCTGCTGCTACATTAAAAGCTAGCCCAAAGCTTAGCAATATTAAAATTATTGCATTATATTCATGTATTCTAGCCTCATACATTTATACCTTTACTCCATCATGAATGAGATCAGGTTGGAAGTTTCAAATGGCTGGGGTGACAGCCATCTTGAGACTTTTAGTTACACGTCTGCTGCCTGCCACGGAATGACTTGAAGACTGGGTTCACTTGAGCCTCAGGTCTGAGTGTCTACCCATCACCTCTCCTTATAGACTGGGCTTCTGTCCCAACCTGACGACCTCTCAGATATTAGACTTCTTACATAGAGACTCAGAGGTGCAATGAATTTTTTTCAGTAAACAAGATCTTTTATGGCCTAGCCTTAGAAGTCACATAATCTTGCTTATGCTGTACGCTGTCAAAACAGTCACAAGATTCAAGAGGAGGCAAAACAGACTCCCCTTCTCAAAGGAGGGTGTCAATTTGTGACCATGCCTTGAAACTACCACAGAGCTCAACAGGTTTAGAATTTAGTTCTTACCAAAGACCATAAATACTTTCTAAAAACTAATTATGCTCTGTAAGGCTGAATCAATATTGTATGTCCTAATGATAATATTTTGGGGGATTTGGGGTTTTTACTTTCTGAAAATAATATGGAGGCAGTTTTCCCAACATTCTCTCACAGTGATACACAAGGGAAGTCATATTCCCTGCTCTCTGCAGGTCGTCTGCCTCAGAAAAACAAACAAACAAACAAACAAACAAACAAAGAGAAAAAATAGTTTTGAGACTCATCAAAGTAGTACATTGAAATAAGAGTTGTAGTAAAATGTTACCAATATACTCTTGGTGCTGAAATTTGGTTTATGCAATCGTTTTCAATTTCTATCCAAGTTGAAGAAGCAAAGATGATCCAAATGAAAATATAGCCTGAAGCTACCGGGCAAAAGAATACTATATCTTTACAGAGCAGCCATTCTTAACCAGGAAGGCTGTTGACCCCTGTCCCTCCAGGCAGCATCTGGAAGCTTGTGGCATTGGCTGTCACAGTTGCTGGTCAGGGTGAAGTTGCCATGAATTCTAAACATCTTGAAATGAAGCCAGTTCCTTACAGCCAACAGTTGTTTCAACTGAAATTCCAGTATTAGCTCTATCTAGTTGATTAATAGTGATATAGAGAGGCCTGTCTAGAATATATTGTTATATGCATTCTATAGTAGATAACCAATATTTATATACTCATTATTATGTTTATTATATGGGAAAAAAGGCAGATGTTCTCTCTGCCAATCCCCTTTATTTTTTTATTTTTTGCGGTACCAGGGGTTGAACCCAGGGGCGTTCTACCTCCGAGCTACATCCCCTGCCCTATTTTTTATTTTATTATTATTTTTTTGTGGTACCAGGGATTGAACCTAGGGGCTTTCTACCTCCGAGCTACACTCCCAGCCCTGTTTTTTATACTTTATTTTGAAACCGGGTCTCACGAAGTTGCAGAGGGCCTCACTGAGGGTGGCCACAAACTCGGATCCTCCAGTCTCCGCCTCCCAAGTACTGGAATTACAAGTGTGCACCACCACGCCTGGCTCCAATCCCCTTTAAAAAGGATGCCAAAATTTGAAACCATTTTTTAATCAGTTCTCCTAAAGGTTTTAGGTAGATTTCATATATATATATATATATATATATATATATATATATATATGAAACAGGCATATATGTATGTATGTATATGATATATATGATATATATGATATATATGATACAGATACACATATATATGTATACATGTTTCATATATATGAAACAGGGATATATGTATGTATGTATATATGTGTGTATATATATATAATATATATATATATATATATGATCATAAGTTCCAGATAATATATTACAACTCATATTCCAATTAAAATCTAGGTCATGTTGTTGATTTACTAAAGAAAAAATGAGAAGAGATGAGAGTCAATTATAGCAGTGTGGTAATGGCTACTCTGTGTTTGATTTTAAAAAAATCTATGAAAGTACTTGGAGCATATATCCTGGTCTCCGTTTGAGGAAATGAGGACTGTCTTTCTGGAGAGTGAGGGAAACAAGCCTCTAGATAGAGAATCAGAATATCTCAGCATGAGAACTGTAGCTCTGATCATCTGGACCTGGCTACCCATCGTTGGAGCTTAATACTGATGATAAATGGTAAAACTGAGGTCTGGATGAAGAAGCATTTGCAGGACCTGATGGCAAAGATGTTGAGCAGGGTAATGACATGGATCTTCTTGGCTTTAAGAAGGTCACTCTCTCTGCAGTATGGATAAAGAGCTAAGTGGAAACAAGCTAGAGGGAGGGACCCCGTTAATCCAGGTGAGAGAGGATGATGGCATGAACTAAATAGTAGCTTTAGAGATGGCAAGAAGTTGAAGAAATCAAAGGTTAATAGAATATAGAGGGGATGGATAGGAACTTACAATCAGAAATATGTAAAATGTGGTGGAAAGGAAAGAAATGGAGATGGGAATATAAGAGGAAAATCAGGCATTTTTGTGGTGGAAAGGGGCAGAGCACTAAACACTGAGTCCACTGAATATGTCAGTAGCCTATTGAGCATGTTATCGTCAAGCAAGGAGAGATTGGTCTGCAGATAAAAAAGTAGCCACTTCTTGCCATATTTTTAATCTGAAGATTTAAAAATACTTTACAAATATAGTGATGTCATTTAGTCAACTTTCACTTATTTCTTTCTTCAGAAGGAAACCAAGTACTGTTGGTGTTAAATTATTTAAATTATAGCCTTAATCGGACAGAACCAATTGGAGACCTTCTCAGCTTCAAATCTTAAGAAGAGATCAGTAATAAAGATCATGTCTCCAGATAGAATATCTATTTATCTATTTTTCTGATTTCTTTTTTTCTTCACAAAATCAGTTGTATTTTTATTTTTTATGAAAAAAATCAGAACTTTATAGAAAGGCAGGATCAGTACATTACAATTTTGTATGGTCTCTTTTCCTTTTCGTTTTTAAAAATATACTTTTATTGGTGCATTGTAGTGAGCTTCCCCCTGGCTCCCTCCCCATTCCCATCCCTTCCCCATACAAAATATTGAGATTGGCACTGAGAATTTCACATATGTACATAACGTCAACTGAAGTGTTTCCTTCATTAGTTCTGCCTCCCCTCTCCTCTCCTAAACCCCTCCATTGCTCCTCTGAATCTTTTTCATGCAATGTCCATTGTTACAGCCTGTATTAAAATCCAGTTCAAAAACTGTACCTAACCATCAGGACTTTTCTTTTTCTAATTATGAACTTGGCTCAAAAAATAAGATTTTCATATTTTTTGCAGAAGACTGTGAAATTAAGCTAATGAGAAAGAGTTAACATGGAGGAAATGTATTGTGGCCAAAGTAAATAATTAATAATTGAGAAGGAAAGCAAAAGAACAGCTCAGCAGGATATGCCTCTGTCATGAGGAAATGAGTAATTAAACTAATGAGATAATTTGTCCTCTCCATCATCTCCTATGGCCCCATAAATTATTACAGTGTGATTTTACTAAGGTTTCGGCAACACGTGTTTGCGACTAAAATAATTGAGCGTTTTAAAAATCACAAGTTCTGTCTGTCTGAGACATTAATATCAAGGTAAGAATTATCCAAGAGCCAAATTGCACATCTCTATCTGCAGACAGATTCATGTAGAATTTATAAGAATGGAAAAAGAAAATGTCCCTGTATTGTAAAGCTTGTTTTTAATAAATATGTGTAAGAGTTGGGACCAAACTGTAGACCATCTTTTAATAGTAATTTCAGAATATAAGAATTATTATAAGACTTATTATAAGAATATAAGAATTAAAATTATGGGAAATACACACAATGGAATTCTACTCAGCAATAAAGAAGAACAAAATAACAGCATTTGCAAGAAAATGGAAAGATCTGGAGAACATTATGTTAAGTGAGATTAGCCAATCACAAAAAAAGAAGGGACATATGTTTTCATTAATATGCGCAACTTAGGGAGTAGTGGGGACACAAAAGGGACTCCAATGA
>PVJS01039805.1:0-18738 GCA_004027185.1 Glis glis | reverse complement strand
AGGAGGCATCACAATACCTGATTTCAAACTATACTACAGAGCCATAGTAATAAAAACAGCATGGTATTGGCACAAAATCAGACACATAGACCAATGGAGCAGAATAGAAGACTCCGAAACAAACCCACACACCTAAAGCCAATTGATTTTTGACAAAGGGGCTAAAAACACCCACTGGAAAAAAGATAGCCTCTTCAACAAATGGTGCTGGCAAAAGTGGCTAACCATATGCAGAAAAATAGAAATAATCCCTACTTTCTCACCTTATGAAAGAGTCAATTCAAGATGGATCAAAGACCTAGAAATCAGACCAGAGTACTTGCAGCTACTCGAAGAGGGCATAGGCCCAACACTTCAACACATAGGCACAGGTAAAGACTTCCTCAACAATACCCCAAAGGCACAGGAAATTAAAATATAAGGATCAGTACGTGGGATTGCATTAAACTAAAGAGCTTTGTGCTGCAAAGTAAACAATCAAGAACCTCAACAGATCCGACAGAATGGGAGACGATTCTTGCCAGCTCCTCCTCTGATAGAGGACTAATATCTAGAATATACAGAGAACTTAAAAAAAATCACCACTAAAAAAACAAATAATCAATCGAAAAATGGGCAAGTGAACTAAATAGACACTTCACAGAAGAAATAAAATGGCCAATAAATGTATGAAAAAATGTTCAACATCATTAGCAATCAGAGAGATTCAAATCAAAACTACCCTGAGATTTCACCTAACCCCAATTAGGTGAAATGGCAATCATTAAAAACACAAACAACAAGTGCTGGTAAGGATGTGGAGGAGCAGAAACTCTAATACACTGTTGGTGGGATTGCAAATTAGTGCAACCACTTTGGAAAACAGTATGGAGGATCCTCAGAAGAATGGGAATGAACCTACCATATGACCCAGCAATACCACTTCTAGGCATCTACCCAAAAGAATAGAAACCAAACTACCAGACTAATGCATGCATATCTATGTTTATAGCTGCACAATTCACAATTGCCAAACTTTGGAACCAGCCAAGGTGTCCATCTTTGTAGCAGAAAAAGAAATTTTCTTCCTGGGTTTGAAGTGAGCTGCTATGTTGTAAGACAGGCTCTGTGAGGATCACATGGCATGGAATTGTGGATGGCCTTAGGAGCTAAAACTGTCTCTCTCAAAGGGACAGCCTCCAAAAACCTGGAACTTCAGTCTCACAACCATAAGGAACTGAATTCTGCCAACAATCACTAAAGCAAAAGGAATACCCCAAACTCCTAAAAGGAAGATAGTCTAGCTGACCCTTTGGTCATAGTCTTGTGGAATCCTAAGCAGAGGACACAGTGAAGCCATATGTGACTCCTGACCCACAGAAACTGGGCGATAATAGATTTATTTTAAGTCACTAAGCTTGTGACAATCTGCTATACAGGATATAAAGCTAATACACTTTAACACACTTAGAGGTTTTTAGAAACTCAGCCTCATCCTGTTTTGAAGAAAACTGACAACCTTATGCATAGTTTCTGTGATGAACCTTGAAAGTCATGTTGATAACTGAAATCATTATACTATGTGACTGGTGAGCCGTTATGGGCAAAAGAGCATGGAGAGATTATATTCAAGTAGCTTAGTCTTGTGCTGAAGTCAGGAAGTACCCAAAACAGTAGCAACAGCAACAACAACAACAACAAAAATTTATCCTTTAGTACATGTACTTTATAAAGTCAGAGAAGAAAAGGACTTGAAATATCAACTCCAACTCCAAGTAGGAGGCAAACACCATTTTAAAAAATCTCTGTCCCCAATACCACCAAGAAGGATGACAAAATTAGACATATAATAGGTGGGTTTTAGGAAGTTATAAGATCAGTATAATACCTAACTATACTGAGCTGTTGTAAATACATAAAAAGAAGATGATATATGAGAATATCTAGCATAGTAACTGACACAATAAGTATGATAACAATAAGTGGAAAGAAATGGAGCACTAATTTATATTTACAACATTACAATCCTCCACAAATAGCAGAAAGTTGCCCAAACAGCCTCTGTAGTATCTGGCCCTTGGAGATTAATGAAGCCTAAAGAGAATCACATCAGTTATTGGTACCTTGGTAACTCTCCCATGTCCTACACCTCAAGGAGCTGATCTCAGGTACGCCCCAAGCCCTCTGCAACATTCTGCAACCTGCAGTTATCCACAGTTCTTTATGCTGAAGGAAATGTGGGCTTGGTCAGGTTCAGCCATTTACCATGGAAAGGGCTTATTCTGATTCTAGCCAATACCTGAGGCACAAGGGGGGAGGGAGGGTAATTCTGCATCACTGTGAGCAGTGTGATCTGCCACAATGCCTATCTTTCCCCCACACCCATCTGAAAAGCAAGGAAACCTGTGTTGGGCAGTACTTTCATATAAGGAAATCTTCCTGTGAGAAATGTCAATTTGTGATCAATAGAGCTAAAAGAGCCCCTCCCAGAATGTCTAAGTGGAACTCAATAAGTAAATCTATGCACTATTCTCTCATTTCCTGTCAGCAAATAGGGAACCTAAAACATTCAATACATATGCTATACCCTCTGCAAAGGAAGTCCTCCATTCCTCTCTTTTTCTTTATCTGACAAAATAGTCTTCTTTTAATGTGACAATTTAAATGCTTCCAATGTCTCAGAAATCTTTTCTAACTCCCCAAGGTGATAATTGCCCTTATCCATGTCCGTACAGTACCCTGCTTATATCTCCCCTTACATTGTGTTTATCATTATCATTCCCCAATATTATGAAGTCCTTCACTGACAGAGACAACATGTGTGATATTGATATTTATATATACAATGTAATCTAATACCTGACTCCTTATAAAAATTTAAAGTGTATCTGGTAAATAAATAATCTGTAAAAATGCATCCAAATTTGGGAGGATTTCCCCCAAATGTTAGAGATCCAGTCAGCATCACAGAAGTGGTAAACCACAAAGATAATTGTAATTTGCTTTCAATGAATATATATATATAAACATATATAAACATATATATTCATTGAACAGGAATTCTCTTACTCCAACCACCAAGTATCATTTTAAGATAAAACCTAACACAATTCCTGATAATATAGTTCTTTTTGAGGCATGTTTATTACATAATGGAATATCTACTGATATGATGGTTGAGAATTGTGTTCTCATAAAATAAAATAGGACAAGGAATAAAGAACTGCAATATTTCAAAAATCCAAGTTAATGACTCAGACTCCTTTTATTACTAGACATGCAAAGAATTATCACCAGCAATTGTTGTGGAGAGAGAAACCTCAGGACATATGACGCCAAACCAGGTCAGATGGTCAATGTTTCAGCTTCAATTCTTCCCATGCCATTATCCAGTTCTAAGAGAATCTAATAATACCAGTTATTTAGCACTTGGTATGTCTAAAGCTCTTTAAAACACTAAATAATCCATCATCTCCTAAGTTCCTGGGAGATGGGTAAGAATTATCATTCATCCTTTACAGATGGAAGATTTGAAATGTAAAATAGCATATCCAAGGCCAGACAGGAACTCAGCACCATGATTAAATAAAAGCTTTCAGTTCCCAACATCCAAACCTTGGCAAAGGAATTTGTCACATTGCTGTTTTATATAGAGAGCATGGAAACCCAGGGGGGAGGCATGAGAAAGAACTATGAATTTTAAAGAAACATGAAAATGTATTTATTCAGGCTAAAGTTAACAGGTAATCAGCCAAATCCCCTCCTCCCTCCTGCTCAATAGTAGCTAGCTGACAGAGGCAGGCAATAGAACAATGAAGGGACAGCAAGGACTTACATGCTGTCACCTATGGGTTGGCTTATTCTCTATACTGAGAATAGAGTTTCATGACCCATGGCAGAATTTTATAACCAATTTAAGGATGTTGTTCATCCAGGGAGGTCTTCTTTGCTCTGGGCTCCTTGATCCACATTTCTTGAAGCATGAGCTTATATCATTCTGACTGTTTAATGACTAATCAGTGAAAAACTAGGTGTGTCCCACAAATCAACACTAGACAGGAATTTGCATCTTGCTTGCCTCATAGAAGTCAAACTTCGGTTTATAAATTTATCACTGAAGTATCCAAGTTCTGATAGCAAGAATAGCTTGTATCCCCAGGAAGTAATTTATCTTCCCACAGACAGACTCTAGCTTTAATAGCTGATAACAGGGTTGTGGGATAAGGACAGTATTGACCATAAATGAAATGTTCTACTCTGGTGTTCCTCATTTAGGTGTTTCTTGACCTGAAGTGGCTTCTGATTCTGTGAAATGAGGTGGAATCATGGCTTCCTGAGGGAAGAGGGCTGAGAGGAAGTCTCAGTGACTATCTCAGTAATTTGTTATATCAGGAAGCCAGAAAACTAACTCTCCCCTGGATATCTCTCTCACCTGCTTGCCCACTTGACACACCATTACAGTCATGAAAGGGCAGAATGGTGGAAATGGAGCTGTTTCCTCTAGGTAGCCAGAGCTAGAATGCTTATGTGGCTATCTGACCCTTGCTGACAGATAACAAAGGGGGGAGGGGTTACAAAAATAAGAATATGGGTTACAGAGGAAAACATACCAAGTGCCAGGAGCATGCATGTTTGTATCATTTTGAACCTCACTATGATATATAATTACAATGCACTAATAAAAGTATACATTTTTAAAAATAAAAATTACAAATTAACAATAAAAAAAATATGCCTCTCATGGCTAAGTGTGGTATAATTTGTGTAGCATTTTAGACACATTCCTACAGAAGATCCTCCTCTTCCATGTAAGAGAAGGAGAGTAGAAATTATAATCTCCATTTTTTAGGTGATGAAACTGAAGTCCATTAGGCTTCTCTGACTTTCCCAGAGTAGCCCGGGTGGTATGCAACTCAGCCAGGATGGAATTCCAGAACCCCCAATGCCAAATCTACCTTTTCTCTGTCCCCAGGATATCTTCATACCATTAGCCAGTCATCCTTTCTCTGCCTCTAAATCAAAGCAACTTATATTCAATCAAATGATGGTAAATTCTAGATGACCTTTCAGGACCCTTCCCATGCCAGGTTCTAGTCACTGCATGAGTGGACCTCTGACAGCCAAACTAAGAATCTAGGAAGTAAATTTTCATATCTTCTCCAGATCACTTTGGAAGTAGCAATAATTATTGGCCTTTTGGTAGGGATGTCACATTCCATGAGCAATTATGAATTACTATGATGCTCATTACTGATGTATTTATTCAAAGACTTTGTGTCAGGCCGGGCGTGGTGGTGCATGCTTATAATCCCAGTACTTTGAGAGGCGGAGACCGGAGGATCTGGGTTCCCGGCCAGCCTCAGCTCTCTCGCTCTCTCTCTTCCTCTCTCTCTCTCTCTCTCTCTCTCTCTCTACTTAGTGAGGCCCTTCGCAACTTCGTGAGACCTGGTTTCAAAATAAAGTATTAAAAAAAAATAGGGCCGGGGGCGTAGCGCGGAGGTAGAACGCCCCTGCGTTCAATCCCCGTTACTGCAAAAAAAAAAAAAGACTTTGTGTCAGAAGCAAGGAGCTTACAGTCTAAGAAAAAACACAAGCATTAAATGAATACAATGCCTTGATTACAACAGTGATGTTAATAAATGACAATGCCCTGGATACCAGCTAATATAGGATGGACTTCTTACCAATAAACAAACCATAGGTTGTTAAAAGAAAATAAAGCCAATTTTTAGGCAATGATTTTTATTATTTGTGGAGTTGGTAGAAAAAATAAATATTTAGATGAGACTATAAGCTGAAGAGGAATTAAAAATAATAGTTGGAAAAAAAGACTCTGTTGCCTCCTTGCTAGTTGCCCCTTAAGAAAGTAGAGACCTTTCCAGACCCTCTGTCACTCTGGGCAGATGACTGACTTGTAGCTCAGGTGTGCATTTGCCTGCTTAAATCTGCCACTGTTCCAAACAGCTTGCCATGCTCTATATATAGAGATGACTTCACCCTCTGTTGGAGTGCAGCAGCTGTTCAGCAGTGCACACTGATATGCTACAAAGACAGGCCATATCTAATTGAGCACTTCAATTCTGCAGAGATAGGCGTCTTGGAAATATTTAGATGAAATACCTTTAGCCAGATGGAAGCTGGCCAGGATACCAGGATAAAATCTTCATCTCACAGGACTGTCAGTAATTCTCAGCAGGGGGGTCTCCATGGAGGGAGGTGGCATCTGGAGAGATGCCACTCTATCCCACATGACAAGGGAATAGCAGGGAATCAGAGACAACAGAATTTTGCTGTTTCTTCCTTCTCCCCATGGCAGACTAAATAGAGCTCTCCCTCTGTGAAAACAATCTGAACCTTAATGGTGCCTACATATCAGGAAGGCTTTCTGCTTTAAAACTCTCCTCTGGGAGGAGAGTTTAAAGCCATCCACTTACCCTAACTCCAGGCTTTCTAGCCTGGAAATTGATTGAAAGTTATAGAATCCTTGGTAATTCCCTAAAATTTCTTTGCCCAGGATCTACTGTTAATTGTGCTGGAAGAAGCAACTAACTAGTATAGCTGTCTGACAGCTAGCCAGGAAGCACTTCTCCTGGATGTGCTACCAATGATGAACATCACTCCAGCAAGCCCTTGTGTAGGGTCTCACTTTTCCCATCTATAAATTTTAGAGACTGGCAGATTTAACTTCAGGTTGTTTTTTTTTTTTTGCACTCTGAAAGAACCTGTGTGACTCTTTCACCATAGTCACCCCATTCTCTTCTCTTGGAAAACAATAAGAAAAAGAGAAAAATGATCAATGGATGATAACTGAAACATCATGCATTTGCATGTCATCGATTGTTTAAATGAATATACCACTTAGATATCTACCTTCAAACCAAAGTAAGTGCTGTTATTTTCATTTAGATAAATCAACAGAAGCACAGAGAAAATAAGTGGCTTGTCCAAGTCAGACAAATAGCAAAAAAGTGTTGAAGTAATGGTTTCTATTTGTCAATTATAAAGGGATCACTAATACACTAATGCAGTTACCTCTCTAGATGTCCCATTTATATAAGCTCAGGGAAAAACCAAGGAAACTAGGAATAGTAAGTCTCTAGCTTTGAGTCAAATCTGTGTTTGGATTTAGAGATTTGGAGACAAAAGCATAATTCCTGCCCTTTAGGTTCACAGTCTTGGTGGGGAAGTTAGTTAACCAATGCTTGCCATAGTGTGATAAAGCATTGAACAGGTCATCTAATTCATGTCTGGAGGTATAGAGGATTGAGGTCAGGGAAAGCTTTGCAGAAGTGGATATGTGTTACACAGGTGTAAAAGAACAGGGAAAAGGGCAGCAGGGAGAAGAATGAAAAGAATGCTAGGAATGTTCTAGGAATAAGAACTAGTGTATGAGTGACTACAACTTTAGTGTGTTTATGCTGAATATTGGCCCATGAATGTGGGAAGATACACAATAGCCAAATATTTGAACATCCAGATAGAAAAGTCCAAAGAACACTGGATAGGAGAATCTGATGCTCAGGGTTGAGCATAATAAACTGTAAGTAAAATGCCTATTGGTATCTACACCAAAAAAAGTGGATATTTATTCTCTCCACCAGAAATTACCATGATTTTAGATAGGGCAAAAAACTGACTAGTGGATTTTTCAATTATTAGAAACATGTATAATTTGTTTATTTGTGTGTGCTACTGGGGATTGAACCCAGGGACATTCTACCTCTGAGCTACATTCCCAGACCTATTTTATTTTGAAACAGGGTCTCACTAAATTACTACACACTGGCCTTGAACCTGCAATCTTCCTATCTCGGCCTCCCAAGTACTGTGATTACCATGCCCAGTTTAGGAACTTGTATTATGTTGATGTGTATTATCTTCCAATTCCCACCAAAACACTGTATGGATATCATCAGCTCCATATTAAAATCAAGGAAAAAATTTAGAAAGGTGAAATGTTTTTTTTTTCAAAGCCACTCTATTTATTAGAGTCCAAATTTGATACCAGGCCACTTGATATTAATACTCACCTAACCACTGCTTATGTTTGCACAGCTTGCAAGGCAAGATTTTTTTGTGTTTTTTTAAGTTTTTTATATATTTGAAAAATCAAAAGAGGAATACATTTTGTGATACATGAAAATTATGTGAAATTCGAATTTCATTGTTGAGAAAGTTTCATTGGAACACTGCTATTGTCATTTATTCATATATTGCCAGTGACCGCTTTTGTACAACAGTACAGTTGAGTAATTGGGATAGATGCTGAATAATACGTGAAAGAAACAATGTAAATAACCATCTTCAGGGATCGACCAAATATCAGGCTCAATAAATGCAATGTTTTAGTCCTTTAATTTTCAGGAAAATACCTAGACCATTATAATGACAATGAGAAAAGTGAATTCTGCATTCAAACCTTAGCCATATGTTATTATAAGAAGTAAGGACTCCAAGAAGGTCCATATGTTAAACTACAAGATTTCATATATTGAGTAGATTGGCCTGATTCACTATAGCTCTATCTTATTACATCATATCAGCAAACATTCAGAGACTTAATTTCTCTAAGAAAAAATTATGATCCAAGTTTGAATAAAGATACAAAAACACTAAGAAAGATTAGTGCCAACTATGAAAACAAAGAATTATTTTCATTTATTGCTGCATGTATTCATTTGGCAAACATTTGTACTCAAGGAACTATTTCTGGCAAGGCACTAGTCTATGGAATGTCTGTCATGCCATGCTAAAGGACTGGTTTTATCTGATGATGGTGGGAGCCACCAAAGACTCTCAGAGACATAGGGGTTCTAGTAGGGAAGGAGTCAGCTGATAAGTAGTCTACAAAGGATAGAGGTGTACAGGAAGAATAAGGATAGTAAAATGAAACCAAAGAAAGGGGATTAGAAGCCTCAAGATGAAAGATATAATTTGTAGTATCAAACACAACAGAAAACTTTTATAAATCAAGGATTGAAAAATATCCATTGGATTGGCCAGTACAAAAAAGGTCGCTGAGCTCAACAAGGCCAGGTTTCAAAGAGTGGTAAGGTCAGATATGAGACTGCAGTGGACTAAAGAGTGAATTAGAAAAAAAATATAGGTTATTTTACTAGAGATTAAGAGAAGAGAAGAGGAGAGAGAGAGAGAGAAAGAAAGAGAGAGAGTTGCTTAATGATGATGCAAAGATGAGAATAATTTTTCTTTGTTTGGGGATTGTGTTGGTAAATAATGCTCAAACATGTTTAAAGACTGAGAATAATGAGTAAGGGGGGTTGAAAGGGTGAAAGATATTAGTTGGAAAAGCTGAATATCTAATGAAGCAAGTTTTAGCAGAGTTGGGAGGAGATGGAATCATAGGGAATGTCAGAGTTTGGATTTGAATAAAAAGTGAGGCATCATTTCTTCTGTTACTGGGGGAAGGAGGTGAGTTTGGTGGCAGATATGAACTAGTTAGTAGTTCACATAGTAGTTCACATATGTTGCCGGGTGTGGTGGCGCACGCTTGTAATCCCAGTACTTTGGGAAGCGGAGACTGGAGGATCCGGGTTTGCGGCCAGCCTCAGCTCTCTCTCTCTCTCTCTCTCTCTCTCTCCCTGTCTCTCTCTCTCTACCTAGTGAGGCCCTCCGCAACTTCGTGAGACCCGGTTTCAAAATAAAGTATAAAAAAATAGGGCCGGGGGTGTAGCGCGGAGGTAGAATGCCCCTGGGTTCAATCCTCGGTACCGCAAAAAAAAAAATAACAAAGTAGGGCTATATGTTTGAAGAGCTTAGAGAATGTCAGAGCCATGGCCTTGGTTTTCTAGACAAAGAAAGTAATTGACTGAGAGAAAAGGCGGGAGTAGAATTGGGATTTGAGAAGACCAGTGATTCTTTACAAGGTGCAGGTACTCTGAATGTAGGGCCAGGCATCTCTTTCCTCTGCTTTCTTATCACTGTCCTTTAAGCATCATGGAAGTACCTCTAGAATCTGCAACATGACTTTCTCCAAAGGACTTTAAATATTTGTCTCCACTCTATCAGACACTTCATCATGGCATTCTTTTGTTTTGTTTATTTTCTGGTATCTTTTTCATCTTCCATTTGTCCTATATCGTTGTTGCTGAGATTACATACCTTTGGGGAAGTTTTCTGGCCCAGTTCAGCTAACATTCTCAATCACTGTTTAATTCCCCTGGACTTTCTGTTTTGGATTATCACCTTTTACAAGTACCTTTCTGTGGTTAGAATTTTTTTTTTCAGTTTTATGTGAGATCCAGTTTTAAGGACTTTGTTTTTAAGATCTTATCATGGAAAAAAAATACTCTTCTTCCATTTTTAACATTATACTGACCTCTAGAGTAAAAAAGGTTGAATAGCACCAACAAAAGAAAAAAGTAAGAAAATTGGCATGGAAAGACTTATTTTGAAAACTCCAATAAACCTCATTAGGGAAGTACTCATTTAGGGGAGAATATTTTTACTTGAATAAATAATTGAAATAAATGATTGAATTTTTGTACATGGTCACATGGGAAACAGATATGAAGAGACTCTGAATAGTCTTAGCTACAATATATTTGGGGAACCTGGTAGATTTAGAAATAAGCAGCATAACTTTCTATTTTAAATTTATATAGTCTTCTTTCTTCAAAGGAAGTCATTATCTTAAATAACAAAGACAGAAAATTTGTCTGATTTTGCATACATAGCAGAAAAGGAGAAAAAACAGGGAGTAGGAAATGTCAAAGATTATGGATATTGAATGAAAGAGAAAGTGAGAAAGCTGAAAGGTAGATTGGAGAATATTCTCTGTTGCAATTCTTCCCTATTTCCCATATTATTATTAAGGCCCAAAGAAATTCTCAATGTTTGCAGACTCAGATCTCCTGACTCCCAGTTCAATATATTCATTGTATAATGTAGTGTCTCTTATTAAAAAGATAATAGGGGAAGTACTGGATTTCCCATTGTTGATGAATGGTTGTTCTAAGGACAATGAGAAGGGATAGCAGATATGTAGCTTTAGCTCAGTGGTACTCTATGAAAATGCCACTTAAAAATGGAACCAGGGCCAGCTACAGTCTTTCCAAACTCGGTTATCTGGCAAAGCCCTTTTCCCCAAGAAGCCACCAGGCTATGAAGTGATCATAGTGAAACGGACGTTTTCCTTACTGGGATTCTTGTCTATGAAATGTGAAGAATGACACAGACAACAGAAAGGAGAGCAAGGAGTTTATTGTAAAGAGAATGGGGAAGGGAAAAGGAGGCAGATCACCCTTGCTGGCACTGGGGACCCTGATGTCCGGTAGCTGCCTTCTGGACACTACTTGGGAGAAACCCAAGCCACATGCCGTCAATTGCAAAGCGCTTTCTCCCAAAGTTCACTCGATCTGCAAGAGACAGAAAAGCTCCTCAAAGGGCGGGGTTCCCAGAGTGGGTAACCATTTAGAGTTGCTGGTCTAGGGCTTTATATACTTCTTTGAGTCCTTTTTCAGTTGGGGTCTCAGAGGCAGTTTTCTGGGATTTGCATAGTGTATTTGCATAGTGTCCTTCTTTGAGTCTCCTTCTCTAGGTTGGGGTTCCAGATGCTGTTTCCTGGACTCTCCTAGAAATCTCCTGGGATTGTTTATCAGCAGGAACAACTGGAGTTTTGTGAAGCTCTGGTCACTCTCAGGAGACTTCTGATCTCATTATCACTTGACATTTGGGAGGTCTGGTCTTTTCAGGAGTTTTGGAAGTTAGCATCTGTTGCTTCTCAGGAAATGAAGTTTTTTCCACTGTGTCCCTCCGGCCCTACCTGCCTATTTCTTTCTACCTCCTCAATAGAAGTATCTGATATAGTACTTTTATGCACAATGCATCTGAAATAGATGAGAAAATCCCAAGTGCTGTTTATTTGAGATGGCTAGAACACATCATCTTAATATTCTAAGCATGCATATTAATATTTGCAACATCAAGAAGATAAGTATTAATATCCCTGTTTTATAAGTGAATATTCAGAGGAGTTAAGTAATATGGGCTTCACATTGATTTAAAATAGCAAGTTACCACTTGAACCCATGTTATCTCGTTTTAAATCCTATTCACCCAGCCTTCCCTGAGCAGTGAAGCATCTCTCATCCAGATCACTTCAACACTCAGACCAGGCAATGGTAATTTGGGTGGTTATGAATTTTGTTTATTTTCTAATCAAACTTTCATAGTTACTAGACTTGAAACCAGTCACTGAAGAACTCCTAAGTCACTGGATCATCCATTGCTCTTGATGGGATAAAGAAATGATTATTCATATGAAATCATTTCCCATAGGCATACCTCAAGACTATTACAGAAGCTTGTCAGCCATCCTTTCAAAGTGCTGTCAGACTCAAAATAAGTCACAATGTTAAATAATATTTGATTTACATAAAAGCACAGACTGCACCCAGCTTGACACCTACCAAATACACATATATTCCTTGGAATCATCAATTGACTCTTCAGACCAGTCAGATGCAGGTCAACCCTGATCATGACCAATCAAAACAAACCTTATGACACCCAAGCTCTCATTAACCAAAGCATACTGATACTGACTCCCCCAAAACTCAGCTCAAAGAAAATTCAATGTATACTAAAATGTAAATGGTAGACAAAAGCATCAAGTTCTACTTAACCCAGAAGAATACATATTCTACAGGTATCAAGTCTTTTAAAAAAAAAAGGGAAAAATCCATCATGTTAATTGTGTCTTTTTCTATAAAGATGGAAAGTCTTTTTGCCCTCCTCTACAGTGTAGCCTTTCTCTTATCACCCCAATGGGACCACAAAAATGTTCAGAAAGAGAAAAGAGTTGATAGTGTAAGTGGAGAGTTAGAAGGCAAAGGAAAGACAAGTAAATTTTACTTACCTCCTAGGTACTTGAGGAAAGAGTGAGAAACCCAATATTTTTTGAGAGCCCATCACATATGAATCATATAACTCTCCCATAAGTACTATCTAATTTATCTCATTTTAATCTTCCTTCATACTTTGCTATGGAGGTAATTTATCCCCATTGAAGTTATTAAGAACTATGTAGCTTTGAATTTCAGTGTTGGAAATGGAACTCAAGATTTAAAAATCAACCATATTTCACCAATGCCTCCTATAGATGAACTGGTAAGTTTCTCTAGTGATGTTTTTGCCTATGTATGAGAAATTTCAGCACTGTCTCCCTGGGTCTTAGTTCTAAACTCAAACTGCTTGGGTTCAACCCAAGCTATACTATTGACTAGTGGCATGACTATGGTCAAGGTATATAACATGTCTGAGCCTCTGTCCCCTTATTTTTAAGAAAGAGATGTTACTAGTACTTGCCTTGTAGGATCAGTGTGAGGACCAATTAAGATGAACTACATGAAATTCACAGCACACTAGGGTAGGTTTGAGGTGACTAGTGTTTGTCTCTCACATGTCAGCTCTGATAGGGTGAAGTGGTTACAGGAACATTGTGCTGAGAAGAATTCCTAAGAGGCCTCTAGACAAAGAATCCTGTGCCCGATTCTGCCCTTGGAGCAGGATGAGGCTGAAGGTAATATTATGGTTTGGATGTAAAATTTCACCCAAGAAGCTCATATATTAGTCAGTGCATCCAGGTTCAGAGGTGGGGCATGGCTAGAGAAGACAAATCACTCGGGGTACGGCATTGGGGACTGTTCTGTCCCTGTCCCTGTCCCTTGGGGCTCTTTGCTCCCTGGTTGCCATGAGGTGAGAGTGGCATTTCCTCTTCCATGCCCTGAAGTGCTGCCACCACAGTTCCTGCCTTTGCCACAAACAAACCTTTCTTCCTCTAAACTGCACTCATCAGGTATTTTGGTCAGTGACAAAGCTGACTAAAGAAAGCACCTAGTGTGCAGTGAGCAGACTTTGCTGGATCTAGGTGATACCTAGCTTAGCATAGTATCTAGCACACACTGGTGCTTTAAAAGCAAGAATGAATAAATGAATGAATGAATGAATGAAGTAAATTACTAAATTGACATAAGGCCTGCCTTATGTTGGTCCATATATTAGCTGAATCTAATTTCAAATTTCCTTATTCCCACTTCTCAGTTTTCTATTCCCAGCTCACATTAGATGTTTTTTCAAACACCAGGGTATCTCAAAGAGAAGGCATTAAAAAGCATAACAAATGTTCAACATCTTCTTTGATATGCACAGTTATATGTCAAATGGACTCACAGCTTTAAGCTCCTATGACTCTAGGATAGAAGCATGTTCCAGGTAGAACCTACTAGTATGTTGGATGTGACATTGTGCATAGAAGCAGAGCCATTTCAGTCTACTTTTAGAACATTAAACAGGTGACTGTCCAGAGTAAGTTCAAGCCAGAGTATTGAGTTTTCAATGCAAAAATGAATACTGTCTTTTCTGGCCTTTGTGCTTTGTCCTCCACCTCTGAAAGGTTGCAGGTTAGCTCCAGAAACAGGCATATATTTTTAAAAAGAGAAAAAAGTTCTTTACCCAGAAGATAAATAACTTTCAGACTCTATGTAAAGACCTGCAATTGACAGAACTTGGGAAGATAAGGGAAGTTAGAAAAATCTTTTATGAGCAACTTTGGAGAAAATTATTAAACATGCTATAAAGAAGAATCCAACATTAAAATGAGCTGTTTGGGTGAAAAACAAATCAATAGACTTCAGTGTTAGTTGCTTTTTTAACTTCTTTTTCTGAGACTAGGACAAAAAGAAAAAAGAAAACAAATAGTTTCATATCCATTAGTATTCCTTGCACTGTGTGTACATACCCAGAGGAGAGGATGCTGTGGTGTAGGCTGAGGCTCCAGAGAGAAAAATACAAAAGAATAAGTACAGGAGCGATCTAGCCAAGGTAAGATTACAAACATATTTTTGAAGTAGGACTTTGTACAAACAGATCAAAATAAAGCCCATTGTATGGCCATGAGCCTCATAAAACAGAAAATTGTGAGCCCTATTTATTGTTAGCAGAGAAGAACATCTAGCAAGACTCAATGACTGTCAGTTTGTTTATACTGCTATGACAAAACGTCACAGACTGGGCATTTTATGAATAATAGAAATTTATCTCTCACAGCTCTGGAGGCTCAAGCTCAAGATCCAGGCATCAAGGTTTGGTGAGAACCTTCTTGCTGTGTCCTCACATGGCAGGAAGCAGAAGGGCAAGAGAGGACAAATGCTGTTTCCTCACATAACTAAAAAGCAGAAGAGGAGGAACCTCATTCTACAAGCCATTTTTGTAATGACATTAATCCTTTCTGGAGGGCAGAGCCCTAATGACCTATATACACTTTCTAAAGGGCCCCACCTCCTAACACTGTTGTATTGGTGTTTCCAACACATGAATTTTAGGGGACACTTTAACACTACACCACTCATGGTTTAGTCAGCTTTTCTATCACAATGACCAAAATACCTGACCAAGCACAACTTAGAAGAAGGAAGGTTTATTGGGCTCATAGTTTCAGATGTTTCAGTTCATGAATGGCTGGTTCTGAGGCAGAAATTATGGTGGCAGAGAAAATCTATTCTCAGTCATGGAGACAAGAAGCAGAGAGAGCAAGAGGAGGGTACCAGAAACATATATAGTCCCCAAGGCTGTGCCCCCAGCGGCCCACCTCCTCCAGGTATGTCCCACCTCTGAACCTTCCTGCACTGAGGATCATGCTTTCAACATATGAGATGGGGAAAGGCATTATAAACCAAAACCATAACAAGTGACTATCTTGGAAAAAGATGTTTTAGGCCCAAATGCCTAAAATCCACTTTTCAGAGAATATCTATGGTATTGGATTTCTTTAAGGAAAACTGTGGGAACTACCAGTATATTGCTATATGGGTATGTCATAAAATTCCTATTGATACATAAAATAGCTACTACTTCTATACTTTTTAATGGCTTACAATGCATTTTCATGAACTTTTATGCATTTAATTTTTAAAATTAAGATTAAATAACTTGCATAAAGTCTCACAAGTAATTATAGACAGAGTCAGGATTCAGGGCTAGAACTTTTAAGTTTAAATCCTGTGATATTTCCAGTAGAGATAACAATAATAACTAAGCAGGAAAAGAAGATTAGGTCATAACAGCAACTTTCTTTTAAGGTGTTTAAGTTATGGACACAGTCTCAACATTAATCTTACAACATTTCAGAGAGGCAGATGAGAAATTATTGTATTCCCATTTGTAGCAGTTGCTCTTCTGTTTCTCTTCACATTAGACCCCAAACGATATTTGCTGTTCCTTAAAGAATACAATCAACATAACCATTTAAACTGAACCTCCATTCTTCCTATTGCTTATGGCTTAAGCTGCAAACTTCTGAATGTTAGAAGCAAGCAGTGAACAAACCAAAGTGCTGGCTCTCACTGGTGTTGCTGACAGCACTCGCCTGCTGCAGGGATGCAGCCCTGACTGTCATTACTTGGAGTCAGATTCTGCCTCTGTTGTCAAAGTTCTCCAGGAGGGGAGAGATGGGTCAGCTACATTTTAGATGATTGGAATAAGAGCAACAACTGCAATTCTCTAAAGATCAGCAACAGGGTAAAGATTCTTAGAAAAATAAAATCTAAAACAGAATTGAGCCGAAGACTAATGAGTCTGCAATTGATGACCAAGTATGTAATAAAAACTAATCAGGCTCCCTTTTTGTGCATTTGGGCAAGCTGTTTCATATCTCTAAACCGAGTTTCCCTCTTTTTAAGATAAGGATTCTGATATTTGTTTTCCTCATGAAATTGTGAAGATTAAGTGAAAGCATCTATGGCCCCTAGCAAACACCAGGACCTTGTTGTATTCATGTTTCTTGATACTTGAGCTTTCAATGGAGGAGACTGACACTAATTTCAGCTAATGCCTTAAGGAATATGAGTTTTGTCTCCAACAGAAGTATAATGCATTAAAACATTGCAAATGGAGAGGATATAATTTGCATAAGTAACGACGATATGTTTTTATTCCTATTTTCAAAGTAGAGACTGTATCCTCCAAAATGATAGTATAAAGCCCTCAGTGTTTTCCATCTAAAATTCTTTAGGTCTCTGAAGGCTATGGGTGTTTATATCTAAATAAGAACCTGGAGCTAGTCAGGAGATTCTGAAGCATAAGGAATCAGTTTTACTCTGTTTAGTCGCCGGTAAAAACAGAGGACCCCAGCAAACCTTTGCAGAATTTTCCCTTTCCCTGATAGTGCAAAAAGGCAGCAAAAGCAACCACACAATCTTGAAATCTGAGCAATGACCTTTAAGAACTGAAGTGAGAGCAGCAATGTGACCTTAGAAAGAGGGGTGATTTTTGAACAGGTTTACTTCTCCCCGTAAACCATACTTCGAAACACAAAGTTAAAGCAGTAACTTTCGTGATCACAAAATAAAAGTTACCAACAGCATAATATCCAAGGGTAGAAGTGCTGAGAATGAGATAAAGTTTAAAATAGAATTGTTTCTTAGGTGTCAAGAGAGATAAGCTACCATTGGATCACATAGATGGTGTGATTTTAAAAAATGCCTGAGAAATGAATTCTATATCATTTTTCTAAACTCCAAAATTCTATATTTCATCAATTAATTAATGAGGTTGTATGAGAGAAGAAAAGACAGGTGCAATTTCAAATATTGCCATGGCATATCATACATATTTAGCTCATATTTCTAAACAAGTATTTCAATTCAAAGCAATTATGATATACAGAACCCATAGCTCAGAATCGTCTGTTCCTTTGGGAATATTACAGATTGATGCATGGCTAGAGCGTATGCCTCAAAGTTTTCCTTTCCTTTTTTTATATTATTCAGTTCTCAAGCATAGATAAACATTGCTGTTTCTGTCTACCTTATCACCTACAGATGAAATTTAAAATGTTAGAAAATCTTTCAAAACATAAGTACAGATTTTGTCAAATTATAAAGTGATTACTGTAGTACCAATGGATTCTTCTTACACTGCAAGCCATGACCTAATATCTCATTCCTGACTGAAGTTCCTGTCAACTAGAATGTGACTCCCTGAAGGTAAAGAGCAGAGAGAGAGGAAGGGCTTCATAACTAGGTGGGAAGGAAGGAGAGCACAGTGCCCATCATGTTCCGTGTCCCGTTCCCTTTTTCATTTCTGCTCCTGTTCATTGAAAAGTAAAGGCATTTTCTCTACAAATGCAGGGTTTCTAAAATGAAGACGGATAAAAGACATTCTTCTCTCTTTAATTATCACAGTGCAAAAATGCACATTCACGGTGTTCTTTACATTGTGAGAGAACAGAAATACACTTTATTTATTTTAATTAATTAATTAATTGTGTGTGTAGAATCCAGGGGGGTTCTACTTCTCAGCCCTTTTTATTTATTTATTTTGAAACAGGGGCTCACTAAGTTACCATCCTAGACGTGAAGCTGCAATCCTCCTGTCTCAGCTCCCAAATACTAGGATTACAGACATGTACCACGGTGCCTGGCTGAGGAATCACTTTTGATGCAGAAGTGCTTTCTGAATTTTGTTAGCAAATTCAGAAAGTCATTTTTATGGACCCTGGATATCAATCAAAGGCCAAAGGAATTTAAAATCAATAAATATATATTTTTAAGTAGAATTTAAGATTAATCAGAATAATAAACCGAGTATCCCTGGGTAAAATTACATAACTTCTCTAAGTTTCTCTGTTAGTACAATGCAGAGTTCTCACTGGTTGTTGTAAGTATCCAAGCAGCTGCTCCACTTCACACTCCCACCAGCTCCAGGTGTTCCAGATCCTCATCAGCACTTTTTTTTTTTTTT
>PVJS01039804.1:0-18740 GCA_004027185.1 Glis glis | reverse complement strand
AAAAAAAAAAAAAAAAAAAAAGTGGTCTGCTGTGGGGCATGGTGGCACACGCTTGTAATCCCAGTACTTGGGAGGCTGAGACAGGAGGATCACAGGCTTGAGACCAGACCAGCCTCAGCTACTTAGTGAAGCCCTCCGCAACTTAGTGAGACCCTGTTTCAAAATAAAGAATAAAAAATAGAGCTGGGAGCGTAGCTCGGAGGTAGAATGCCCCTGGGTTCAATCCCCAGTACTGACAAAAAAAAAAAAAAAAGCTGAGCGCAGTGGCGCACGCTTGTAATCCCAGTACTTGGGAGGTGGAGACTGGAGGATCCAGGTTCATGGCCAGCCTCAGCTACTTAGTGAGGCCCTCTGCAACTTCGTGAGACCTGGTTTCAAAATAAAGTATAAAAAGAGGGCCGGGGGTGTAGCTCGGAGGTAAAACGCCCCTGGGTTCAATCCCCGGTACCACACAAAAAAAATGGTGGTCTGTGAATGGGAGAACCTCAGGGTCCCCTCTGCACAGTGGTTGTGAGGGAGGGAGGGATGAGCTGGGTGGGAAGTGGCACTGGGGTCTGTGGAGGAGGAAGGCCCTGGTGAGGGTGTGGGGGTGGTGGCCTTCCTGCGATGGCCACTTTAATATCCCTCCTTTCCTCTTGCCTTTCCTAGGTGCAGAGCATGAAGCAGACCAATAGCAGCCTCCGCCAAGCCCTGGAGGGTGGCATTGACCCACTCCGCCCCCCGGAAGTAAGGCTGCTCTTTTAAGTTTGGGTGCCAGAGGGTCCTCTCTGGAGGCAGAACAGAAAGGGGGTTTTGCATGGGGATCAGGGTTTCCATAGTTTTGACCCTAAAGATCATATTCCTTGTTCTCCAGGCCAATACCAAGTTCAACTCCCGATGGACCACAGATGAGCAGCTTCTGGCTGTGCAAGGTGGGTTAGAGCACTGGGAGAAAGGAGGACCCCAGGAATCTCTCACCCTCCAAGGTGCTGAGGGCAGAGGGCAAGGGTCAGGGATGAAACTAGCTCTGAGGGACATTCACACTCTGCTGCCCTTTTGACCCTTGCAGCCATCCGTAGATATGGCAAAGACTTTGGGGCTATTGCAGAGGTGATTGGGAACAAGACTCTGACCCAGGTGAAGACCTTCTTTGTGAGCTACCGGCGCCGCTTCAATCTGGAGGAGGTGCTGCAGGAATGGGAGGCCGAGCAGGATGGGGCCCCTGGAGCCCCGGTCCCCATGGAGCAGGCTAGGAGAGGGGCTCCCTTGCCAGCCCCAGCCCTAGAGGAAGATGATGAGGTGAGAAGGGGTGAGCGAAAGCCCTCAGAGGAGAGGAGAGGCACCACTGTGGTCCTTAGGCTGGCCCCAGGGCATGCGGAGTCAGCTTTCTGTTTTATCTCCCCTCAGGTCCAGATTACATCTGTCTCCACATCTGCTTCCCGATCGGTGCCCCCTGCACCACCACCCCCTCCACTGCCCACCTCGCTGTCCCAGCCTCCCCCGCTGCTGAGGCCACCTCTGCCCACGGCCCCCACTCTGCTTCGCCAGCCACCCCCACTGCAGCAGGGCCGCTTCCTGCAGCCTCGGCTGGCCCCCAATCAGCCCCCACCCCCCCTCATCCGCCCGGCCTTGGCTGCCTCCCGCCACAGTGCCCGCCCTGGACCTCAGCCCCCGCCCACCCTGATTGGAGCCCCGCTGGAGCCACCAGCACCCTCACTCTGAGCCCTGGGGTCCTCCACCATCCTGAACCCCTTTGCTGGCCATCCCTGGGCAGCTCTGGCATCACCGAGAACTGAAGGGACTAGAGCTCTTGCCAGGTCTTTCAAAGGCCTGAGCTGCCAGTTGGCACAGCCCAGACCTGTGGGTTCTGCTTGTGCTCCTGGCGGCTGAGCCCATGTCCCCTCGGCCGGGCCTTCAGAGGAGGCCTGTGGGTACTCTGCTTCCTGGCTGGGACTGGAATGGCTGCCCCTCAGCTGCAGGGGCTTGGCCTTTGGGCCTGCCCTTTGTGTGTGGAGGGGGTAGTGACCTTAGCATGGGGGTGGGGGAGAGGACAGTTTGGGGTATTGGCTGTCCTCATTCCCCTTTCCCTCCTTTTAGCAATAAGTCTGGGGAGAGGTGGGGAGGGGGTCTGGGGAGGTGGCAGACAGCAGCGGAGGCTGGAAGGGGAACCCCATCTTCAGGGGCTGGGTGGGAATGCTGAGGAGCTGAGGGTGCCCACCTCACCCCCCCAAAAAAAAGCTTGGAGAAAGGGGGGGTTGGGAACTTATGCAGACATGGGTTTATTTTTCAATGTTTTTTAAAAATAAATAAATACAACCTCCTAAGGTTGCCAAGTCTTTTCTATCGGTGCCGAGGGTGGGAGGGAGCCGGCCCACCCGGCACTGGCCTCTCCTGGGCCCCAGACAGGAATCAGTTCTCTCTTGCAAGGCAGGCGGGCTGGGCCACATCTTGCCCCTGGGGACTGGGTCCCTGCCCGGCTGGGAGAAGAAACCGGAGGAGGCAGCTCAGATTCCAAACATTCTCTTTATTACGTGTTTGATCCAGAGGAGAAACTAAGTGCAGGGCGGGGGAGGAGGAGCCAGGTGGGGAGGGGCCACCTTGCCTGGGTGCCCCTGGCCCCCACCCCCTTTGGGAGCCAAGCCATGCCCTCCCGGCCCCCTGGGAGCACCCGGGCTGTTCCACAGGGCAGGGTGGGAAGGGGGGGAGCCCTTGGTCTGGGCCGGAGCCACAGTCTGAGCATGGGGCAGGAGGGCTGAGGTTGGCAAGGCCCCTTCCTGGGACCCAAGGGCTCGGACATGTCGCTGAACCTGGCCTGGGAGTGGGGGTGGGGGTGATGAACAGGGGTGGAGTCATCATAAATCAAAGAAAAATAATAAAATAATAAAATAAAAAATAAAACCCATCACAAAAAAATGTACAACTCAGGTGAGGGCAGGGACAGCCTCTGTAGGACTCCCTCCCCCGATTTCTCAAGAACTGAAACAGCAGAGAAATAAATTAAGGGATGCAGTGGCCACCACCAGCCAAGCGCCCATAGCCACCCGCTCCCACACTGGCCGCGGGGGTTGGCAAGCGGGGAGTCACGTCGCCCGTCTGTCCCCCACCCTGTGGAGGGCAGACGCTCCCGGCCCTGCCGCCCAATCCAGCCTTCCGCCAGGAGGCCTGGAGGCCCTGGGCAGTCTCCTGAGAGGAGGGGCGACAGTGGCAGGAAGAAAAGGCAAGGCCGAGAGATGAGAGTGGTGCGGAAGTCACCGCTATGGACGAGCTGGTGCCCAGATTAATGCCAATGGAGGGGAAGCAGCGGGAGGGGATGGCGAGGGGGCTGTGCTTTCAGACAAAGGCTCTCCCAGAACGGAGAAGCCCGTCCCTGTTCAGAGACTAGCAGCCCAAGCGGCCCCCTGGGGGCCGAGGAGCCCATCTGCCCTGCAGTCCCCTCCCCTCTCCCAGCCCCAGTCAGCCCTCCTGCTCCTGGGAGGGGTGAGAGAAGATGGCACAGACTTGAGGAGGGGAACAAACGTCCCCACAGCAGCTTGTGGAAGGAAATGCCCAGCTCTGGGGAGGAGGGGCAGAGGATACAGTGTGGAGGGAGGCCAGGGCCCGCCGCCTGGGCCCTGCCCTCCCTAGGGCTGCGCAGCACCGGCCCCCGGCTGCCCAGGCCTGCAGCCCAGGGGCCTGAGGGCAGGGGAAGGCCACCTCTGGTGGTTCGCTTGGAAGGGAGGGAGGGGAGTAGAGGGGAGAAGCCCAAAGTGGGCCTGGCGGAGGGCCTGCCAGGGAACTCCACCACTCTTGCCTGAGAGTGTTCCAGCCCTGAGCCACCCTCCCGGGAAACCCCACAGAGCCAGTCTCAACTGTCCCAATGGGGCAGGGAGGAAAGGTGGCTGCTGGGATTTTTTTTTTCTTTTTTCTTTTTGGTAATAAAAAATTTCTTGGTTTAGGCGAAATACTCTGTGCAACCGCAGTACCGAGGGGAGCCCTGCCCCCCACCCCCTTCCTTTGCCTCCTGTGGGGGAGAGAGGGGAAGGGGGAATTTCTGGGCAGGGGCGAATGTGAGAGGGGGAGAACCACCTCCCATCCCCCACAAACATGGAAGAAAAACCGAGAAGGGAGAGGGAGGGGACAAGTGCCAGCAGGGGAGACACGCCAATCCATCGCTGCAGTCTCGCCCAGGTGGGCACAGTGGCAGGCGCCAGGAGCCAAGTCCGGCCGGCCGCCTCTGCTGCGCCCCTCCCGAGAGCCGGTTAAAGCTTCAGCTCGTTGGCTATTTTGGAGGCAATGTTTTTGAAGGCCATGGAGGTGCCTGATATCCGCTTAAACCGAACCCCGTTGAGAGACAGCCGTGGCAGTTTGCACACCTCCATCTCCCACTGCACGAAGTTCTCGTGGCCCGGCGTGCCGTGCATGCACAGCAGCATGTACTTCTCGTGCAGCTCGCTCTGGCAGCTGTTTGCGTCCAGCACCTTGCGGATCTCCCGCATCATCTCATTGGGCTCCATCGAGCTCGTGGTCTTCATACTCCACGTGAAGCGCAGCGAGCGTGGCTTGGCCTCCCGAAACTCTTCCTTCTCTTTGTCATTACCTCCACTGCCTACCACGTGAGGTCTGCGGAGAGGGCAGAGGTGGTGTCAGGCGGGGCTGAGGCACCCCACCCACGGGACAGCCACCCTGGCAGACAGACCCTGAGGCCAGAGAGGAGAACAGGAGGGAGCGCAGAGCCACGAGTCGAGCCGGAAGAGGGAGCCGCTAGAACCTGGTCCCAGGACAGCGGGAGGCCAGAGCTGGGCAGGCTCCGGCCCTGGGGCTCCCAGGGTGGAGGGTGAGGAGAAGCCAGCCCAGGTGGGACGGGGGCGACAGTTCCATGCTGTTACTGGTTCTTTTCTTTGAAGGGGGGGTCAGGCAAGAAATGAGGGCACTCAACAACATTTAGCACAGACTGTCTGTCAAGAAAGAAGCTGAGGCACAGAGGTGAGGTAGCCCCAACCGCCCGACCCAGGGCTCTGACTTCCAGAACATATGAGGATCTGGGGAGAAAGGCCCAGAACTACTGCAGGTGGACCTGGGAAAGGGAAATTCCCTGAGGAAAAGGGAGGCCCCAAGAGGGTGGGGACAGGACAGAGCCACAGGAGGGAGAGCCAAGACGCAGGAAGAAGAGAGGAGCAGGAGGCTTGTGGCAAGCCTGGTGGCCTGGGCAGGGCCAGCGCTGGCCCGGCCCTCTCACCTGAGCATCTCCACTCGGTCTTTGCTTTCAGGTTCATTCAGGTTCCTCAAAAAACAGAGCGAGGGAGAGTTTAGTGCTGGGGTCTCTCGCTCCTTCCGCTGCCGCAGACCCAGGTGAGGGTGGGTCTGGGCAGGTACCACTAGTGGGTGGGCAGGACCCAAGCCCAAAGGCCACTTGCCCATCACGTGCAGGCCAACACGGCACTGCAGCACCTCACACTGGCAGCTTGAAAGTCCCTTTCCAACAGGGAGCCGGGCACATGGGCTGTTCCTCCCCACACTCCCAGAGGTGTGTGCTGGAGGAGGCTCTGCTGGGGAGGAGGGGCGGGGCCTCCCCTCAGCCCACAGCCGTCCTTCACATACCAGGGTCTCAGAACAAAAGTCCTCCTGGAGGAAGGGGCTGCACTGTTTTGCATCTGTCGGGGGAGGGGCTGGGGGATGCGGAAGCCTCTCTCAGAGGCCCAAAGTTCCCAGTCCTGGAGTAGTGTGGCAGTGGGAAAGTCTGCTGCTCCTACAGGAGGGGGGTTGGGGGCTGGGCAGACACCTTGGGGGGTGGGGAAGTGGTCTGGCCCCGCTGAGCGGCTTCTCCAGCTCCTGCCTGGAAGATGGGTGCCTGGAGCTGGGAAATTAGGGATTGCAGAGGAAGGAAGGTGAGGAGGGAGAGAGCAGCAGCAGCACATGTAAAAGAAACACCAAGACACAGACACATGGATGCCAACAAGCACACTGTGAGCAGGGCCTGGCTGGGCATGGGAAGGAGCCCTGGCTGCCCGCTCCAGGCCCCTGCAGAGCAGGCCCAGCCAGCCATGCAGTGAGCTGGGCAGGGAGAGCCTGAAGACCCTGTGTGGCCAGTTTCTCCCTCAGCTAGGGCACCATGTGCCTGGCCCTCGGTCTGCAGCTGGGTATATGGCCCACCCAGGCCTGCAGAAGCAGATAAGGCCAGGGCTGAAAGGAAGGGAGATGCCCAATGAGGGTTCTGATCTCCTGCGGCCCCTGCCTGAGGCTCCCCTGCTCCTGGCGCTCTGGCAGGCATAGGCCATGGAGGAAGCAGCCGCAGGAGAGGGGGCTTGACTCCTCCAGGCGCTGCTGGAGGAGGCGTGCTGCGCAGGGCAGGCTGGGCTGGTTCTGCAGCAGCTGCCAGAAGAGGGTGCTGCACCCCACTCATGAGGCAAAGGCTCCCTGGGCCTAGAGGAGTCGGACTTTAGCTTAGGGATCCAGATGTCCCTGTGGTACCTCCAAAGTCCTGCTGTCTAGTAGGCCAGGGGGAAGAGGTCACACAGCCCTGAGATTCAGCAAGCCCAAGAGACCCCAGATGAGACACCATCCCAGATGCACTGTTAACCCCAGGGGAGTCTCCTCATAGCACATGCACATGACGGGGGAAAGGGCCAGAGAAGGAACCCAATGCTTGTGACCAAAACCTGGGGTAGGCGAGAGGAGACAATCTTAAAGGGAGAATCCCTGAAAAGTCTCCTCCAATGTGAGGACAGATATACCTGCGGCCCAAGGAAGGCCCTCACTTTCAAAGCCCTGAGGGGCCATGTGTTCTGGCCCTGCCTGTCTGAAGGGAGCAGGGAGGGCGGCCTGGGGCTGAGGCCCAGTCAGAGCAGTCTTCATCCCTTTAAGATGGTAGAGAGGAGGGCCACACAGACCAAGTCGGCAGATGGAGAGGGATCAAGAGCCAGAAAAGGGGGGATTAGTGACAGAGGCAGGACACAGACACAGGACAACACATACACACACACACACACACACACACAAAACACACACACAGAGGGCTCAACGCCTACCTTCTGGCAAACCTGAAAGACAGATTTCTAAAAAAACAAACAAAAAAAGACAAAATAAAAAAAGAAATAAAAAAAACAAACCAACAAGACGGTATATGGATAGGCAGGTGGGGAGTGGGCTTCCCAGGTTCAAGGGTCACCCCAGTTTAGGAAGAGCCGCTCAGCGAGACTAGAGTCCTGGACTTCAGGTCTGCGCTCACCCTCTCCTTCAGCCCTCACACCTGCACCCCACAACTTGGACAGGGAAGCGGCTTCAGCTACTCTGGCTGAGGGGAGCGACATGCGGGAGGGAGGGAGGGAGGGCAGGCAGGCAGGCCTGCTCTCTCAGAGTGTGTGATGGGACAGGGAGCATCCCCAGAGGCCAGATGGCTGATCACCCCAGCAGCCCCTCTGAGGAGCGGTGGCGAGGGCTCAGGTGAGAGAAGCCCCGTCAGGAGAGACCACACCTGCGTCCAATACAGGAAGGCATCGGAGCATGGGGACTGAAGGGAGGCCTCCGAGGGCCCTCACCAGCTATTTCATTTACGGGCTTTACCCTGGGGACTCCCAGGCAGCAGAAGGTGGCCACAGCTAGACATAACCAACTGGTGGGGGAAAGGAGGTCAAAGGGGGCAAGACAAGAGACCAGAAAAGTACTCCTTGTCAGCCCAGCCTGGCTCATGCCTCATGACTTTGCAGCTGCGTCACCAAATATAAGTTTCCATGGGAACCCAGGAGAGAAGAGGGGGACTTTTATTTTAGCATCTGAGTTCACACTCCCCTAGAGAGGAGGCGGCATTGCCCATCTGTTTGGGGCCACAGAATGAGGGGTGCATGTGAGGAATTGGGGAGAGGCCTAAGAGGATGGGTCTGGGCACATAAGGTATTGACAACGACCCAATTTTTTAGGCTTCCTGAGGCCTCTTCTAACCCCCAGGGACCCAATCCCAGTTCTGGTATCGCCACCCCACGCCCACCCCAGGCTACTCGAGTAGGAAGGCCTGGCCCTAACCTCTCTGCGGCGCTCAGCTCCCTGCTCACCTGCGCACAAACTTGGAGGTGAACTTGCTGAAGATGCTCCCGGAGGCCCCCCGCCGGCCCTGGCTGTGGCCAGAGGGAGAGGCTGGGGTCACACCATAGGGCAAATTCTGCTGGTCCCGCACCTGTCGGAGCTGCCCAGCGTGGAAGGTGCTTCGACTGGACACACCCCGGGGGAAATTAGTTCGGTCTGGGGCTCCACCACTGCTGCTGATGTTGTGGGCGGAGGGGGAGGCGACAGGGACTCGCTGGGGGGCTGTGCTGTGGGGAGAGAGGCGGGGGCGAGGGAACATGTCAGGTGCAGGGAAGCCATCACCACCGAGCACCTGGAATGCCCTGGGGGGTGTTAGGGCAGAGGCAGCCATCACAGAGGACACAGAAGGGAGGGTGCGGCCACTGAGGACAGCGGTGAGGAGGGGTCTTGGGGAGGCAGAGGAGCCGGTTTGGGGAGGGAGGGAGGGAGACAAGGAAGGACCCATGTGTGAGAGGGGTACAGGTTGGAGAGAGCTGACTCCCTGGACCCTTGGGGACACAATGGGGACCAACCCTCAAGGACTGAGGGCCCCTAAAAAAATCCAGGAAGGTTCAGAACCAGAAGGAGCCTTTGGAGCTTCAGGACAGCCTCCTGTATACCTGTTCTGAGAGGGAGAATGGGAGGAAAAGAAGGGCATTAATGCTATTTTTTGTGTCTTCCAATTCCTGGACATAAGGGACAGAGCCATTTCTCATGGCTAAGATGACGAGAACAGAGCAGGCCCCCCAGGTGGGAAGAAGAGATTGCTGGGGTTAGGGGAAGGGCAGGCTGAGGGCAGCGGGTGCGCCAGCTGCCCCAGCACACTTGCCTGGGCCGCGGCACCTCACAGTTACTCTCCGTGGGGGGCAGCCCAGAGGCCTTGTTGGGGTGCACGGAGGCCGACATGGATTTCTGGTGCTGGCGGGGCCGGGCCGCAGAGACTGCGGCAGAAGCAGAAGCCGTGGAGGCCCGGGACCCTGGCATGGTTAGGCTAGGAGACAAAAGCAGCGAAGAGGCCCGGGTTAGGGGTGGGTGAGGGAGAAGTCCGGGTTAGGAAGCAAGGGCAGGGCCAGGACCAGCGCTGGGAGCATCAGCAGGAGGCGTGACAGGCCTGGGGAGCAGCAACAGGAGGCAAGTCAGAGCAGAGGATGGCAGCACAGGAAGTGGTGCGCAGGGTGAGGAAGCAGCAAGGTTGGTCACGGCCTGGGAAGAGGAAACCAAAGTCCAGGGAGAGCCGACAGGAGGCCACTGTCTCCGGGCTGCACTGGTCTCCTAGGAATTCTAAGAACAAGGATGTTCTTTCTACAGAAAGGGCAGGGTGTTGCTACAGAGAAACCTGCATTAAGCTCAGAAGAAGTGAAGCCAGGAACACACCAAAAAGGCTAACGGTCAAGGGTAGAACTCAGCTCTCGTGGACATGGCTGGAATCCCCTTCAATGTGTACCCCCCTCAGAAGGGCACCTCTTGGTTTTGCCCTGAGCTGGGGCCCCAAAGACAAAGCCTCAGGCACCTAGAGGAGGGCAGTTCCAGGCCTGGCCACAGTCAAGAAGCAAGAAAGCCACCAAGATGACCGCTGGAGCCCCGCCCTTGGCAAAGAGCGGGAGCAGTCGGAGGACAGGAGGATGGATGGCATGGAGCGGAGCAGGGGAAGGCGGACGGCCAGACTACACAGAGCCAGGACGAGACTCCAGGGAGCAGGGCAGTGCTCTGGGGGGCAGGAGGCGGCGCTACCCACTGTGAGGGGTGGCTCCTGTGGGAGTGACAGGCGGCCCCAGCTCACCTGTCTTTGCCATTCTGGATGGAGGCCTGGCCCAGGCTGGCCCTCTCCAAAAGCGGGGAGTTCCTGCTTCGGTTTGTGCTGGTGGAGAGGACACTGTTCTGTGGGAAATGAAGGGTGAGAGCTATCTCACAGGAAGCTGAGTGTTCTCCAGTTGGGCTCTCCCCCAGGCCATAGGACAGGCTTCCCTCCCTCTACCCCCTAGGCAGGTTCACCGCTTCCCCCCAGGGGGGTTGGGAGGGGATAGGCTTTCTCCAGGAAGCAAAAGTGGCCGCCAGAGAGCCAGGGTCTGGATTAAGAGCTGCCTAAAGAGGGCAGGCCCCATGCAGGAAGGGCGGAGGCCCGGAAAGAGGGCCTGGGGCTCACCGTGGAGGGGGTGGGGGTGGTCTTCTTCCTCTCCAGGCCGGGCAAGGGACTGGCAGGCACTTTGGCGGTGCTGCTGGCCTTTCGCCCTGTCTCCCGGTCCTCCTCAGGCCGCTTATTTTCTGCATTGTTACTCTGAGTCTTCTTAGAGTAGGAATTAGAGGTGGGAATGGCAGGGCCGGCTGTGGGGCCAGAGGTAGGAAGGGTAAGGCTGGACGCCTGACGCGGGCCCACTCACGCACGGCACTCTCCTACTATCAAATCCAGTCGCACAGAGGTGGAGGCAAGTTAGTGACCTGCCCATGGCCCTGCTACTAAGAAGTGGCTGAACCAGGACTGAAACTCAGTTGTCAATCAAAGTCCCCAGAACCTGTGATGGCTCTCGAGAGGAATGGTTACCTCCTGCAACTCCCAAAAGCACGTACCCTGGTCGCTGAAGCGCCGCTGCTTGGGGTTGGCCGAGACGCTGCGCTGTACCTTGTGGGATGGGGATGGGGCACTGCTATTGGTCAGATCAGCTGAAGGCCGGGGCTTTAAGGTAATGGTGTCACCTTCCAGCTACAAGAACAAAACATGGCCTCAAGGGAGGGAAGGAGTCATATACACGATTTGGCCCTGACACACACACACATCTTGGGCTCATGCGAGACGTGACTCCATAAGACCAATATACACCTAAACATACAGCCCCTCATCCCGAGACACACATGCCCTGACACAGACAGGGACAATCACAGTCAGACACCTGTCCTCAGAGAGAGATACATTTGCCTACACACACCCAGAGACACAAATACCCACAAAAATACACATTCAGACTCAGAGAACTGTGTACCCACTTCCAGAACAATCTGAGCCCAAACCAAGTGCCACCGGATACCTCTTTTATTTTTTTATTTTTCTGTGGTACTGGAGATTGAACCCAGAGGCATTCTACCTCCAAGCTACACCCCCGGCCCTATTTTATTTTTATTTTGAAACAGGGTCTCACTAGGTTGATGAAAGTCTCATTACTTGCTGAGGCTGGTCTCCAACCTGTGATCCTCCTGTCTCAGCCTCCCAAATACTGGGATTACAGGCATGCGCCACCATGCCTGGCTCACCAGGTACCTCTTAAGCAGGCCAAGGTAATGACCAAGAGGGGGAGCCCACCACCACCAGGGCGGAGCAGGGTGGGGGCTATGAGTACATGTGGGCATCCACAGATGCTGAACAAACCCAAATGGGCAGAAGAACAATCACCAATCACAAAGCCTCCAGATACACACGCACACAGGGACATACCCAGACACAAACGCCAGGAAGAGGCAACACACAGACTGAAGCTTCCCATGAGACAGGCAGAGACACATGGACCTGAGATGGATGCTTCCAAACCCAGAGACCACCACGCCCCGCTAGGCCTGGCCCCTTCTAATCCACAGGGTGAGCCAGCTCGACTCGCCCCGCAGGCGCCCAGCTTTCTTACTCATTCACTGAGGCAGATCAGTGAAAGGCTCATGCAGCACACCGAGGTTTTGAGCTGGTGAGCAGAGGGCACACCTACTTGGAAATAGGCTTCTACCCTCGACAGGTAGAAGGGTGGTCACAAGGGTGGTCAGCACAGGAAATGGGGCAGGGAGCACACACCTCGGAGCTCTTGTAGCCCAGGAGCAGATAGGTGGCCATCACCTCGTTGTACCTCTGGCCCACCAGTGAGTCCTGGATCTCTTCCCGGGTATAGCCCATGGACACCATTAGCTCTGCATGGGAGGACACACAGTTAGACTGTTCTTGGCTCCCAGGCGGGCTCAACCTCCCAGCCTGGCCGCGGCCTCACCTGTCCGCCGGGGGTCCTTGTAGTCAGGGAGTGGCTCCACGTAAGGCTTCAGTTCATCATCTTCATGCCCCACATTCATCCATCGATCTTTCATGATTTGCTGGGGAGCAAAGGGAAGGGACGAGGGCAGAGGGGGAGGAAACTCAGTGTGGAGTTTCCATGGGAACCCCAGGACCTTCAACCAGCTGGGCTCCAGGCGGCTCACCTCTAAAGTGCCTCTCTTGCTGGGATTAAGAATGAGAAATTTCTTAAGCAGGTTTTCACAGTCCGTGGACATGTAGAACGGAATACGGTATTTCCCCCTTAGTACTCGCTCCCGCAACTCCTGTGGTTAGAAAATTTAAATCACCCCAAGGTCAATGGAAGAAACTGATAACCAGGACCCCGAGAGCTAAAGATTGGCTAGGCAGACAGCACTGACAGGACAGAAAGCCTGGGTCAAGTGCCTCACTAGAAGGCAGAGAAGTCCCATGCCCCTTACCCCCTCGCTTGCCCAGTCTGAGGCCTGCAATCCAGAGTGCCCTGGAGATACGAACACACACGACTTATCCCCTCTCTCCAGACAGGAACTGAGGCTGCTAATTCCTATGTGCGGAAGACCTCTGAGCTGTTGCTAACTTAGCAGGCCCTTCTCTGAAGGGAACAACATAGACAGGTGGCAAAGGTGAGAGGTCAAGGGAAAGACCAAAGGCTGAGAGGAAATGAGAACTAAAAGTGACCGAAGCTTGTACTTCACTCCACCTTGAGGTTCTGTCCGTCGAAAGGCAGGGATCCGCTGACCAGTGTATAGAGGATGACGCCCAGGCTCCACACGTCCACCTCGGGGCCATCATATTTTTTGCCTTGGAAGAGTTCTGGGGCAGCATAAGGGGGACTGCCACAGAAGGTATCCAGTTTGTTCCCGAAGGTGAATTCATTGCTGAAGCCAAAGTCTGCAATCTTGATGTTCATATCAGCATCCAAGAGCAGGTTTTCTGCCTGGGAGGTAAGATAGAAAGTGTCATGGTACAGGTGGACCGCACTGAGGCACCGGGCAGGCAGGAGCTGAGGGGAAGGAAAGAACCAATGGGAGACGGGCATGGTGGCGTACACCTATAATCCCAGTACTTGGGAGGTTGAGACATGAGGATTGCAGGTTCAAGGACAGCCTCAGCCTCAGTAGTAAGACTCTCAGCAATTTAGTGAGACCCTGCCTCAAAATAAAAAACTAAAATAGGGCTGGGGGGATGTAGCTCGGAGGTAAAATGCCTCTGGGTTCAATCCCCAGTACCACAAAAAACCCTGAAAATATATAAAAAAATTTAAAAAACCAAGAACCAATGGGAAACCGTCTTCATTCTCAGAACTTTCTTCAACTCCAGGGTAGGGCTTCAACTAGCATGAACAGGCTGACAGGAGGAAGGTGCATGGGTTTACCCCCTCACACAGGCAGCCATGGGAGAGCTGGGGTCTGCAGGCCCAGAGACCCTGGGAGCTGCACAAAGCTTCAGGGCCAGACCCAGTTTCATGATCATGTCTGCGAGGAGCCAGTAGCCAGGAGATTCACAAATAGTCTCAAACTCAAGTACCTTGGTAATAAGAGATGCTGTGGGTGTGCAAACCAGCAGAGCAGCTGTAATACAGCTGTAGAAAGCTGTCATCCTTCCCTCTTCCCTCAGTCAGCCACCAGGCCGTCTGAGGATCAAGAAAGCTTGAAGTGCTCTGGCCACCTGGCAGCACGGAGAGGGCAGAGCCCCCTGCCGGCACCTGTGCTAGGAGTCTGAGTGTAGGCACAGGGCCGCTAAGAAGCATTCCTAGGAGCTCCTGGTCATCTCAAAAAAAAAAAAACAAAAAAAAAACGAAAGGCTGGAATTTCTTCGACACACAGGGCTTGAAGCCTACTGACAGCTATGTCATGGAGGACAGAGCGGGAGCACTCAGCCCCACTCAAAGGCACAGGAGATAGGAACACGCCTCACCTTTAGGTCTCTATGAACAATGAACTTCTGGTGACAGTACTGCACAGCAGACACTATCTGAAAGGAAGGAAGAGGGGTCAGCCCAGGGGCACAGGAGGGTGGGTCATGGGGGCTGGTAGAGCTGTGACCTCATGACCTAGTTCTAAGTTACCACACAGAAAAGCAGAGCCCAGCCCCGCGTGGTGGTGCACACTTGTAATCCCACTACTTGGGAGGCTGAGACCAGAGGATCCGGGTTCACGGCCAGCCTCAGCTACTTAGTGAGGCCCTCTGCAACTTAGTGAGACCCTGTTTCAAAATAAAGAATAAAAAAAAAATAGGGCTGGGGGTGTAGCCTGGAAGTAGAATGCCTCTGGGTTCAATCCCCGGTACTGCGGGAAAAAAAAAAAAAAAAAAAGCAGAGCCCAAACCCAATGTGGTGGCGCATGCCTATAATCCCAGTACTTGGGAGGCTGAGACAGGAGGATGGCAGGTTCGAGGCCAGCCTCAGCCACTTAGCAAGACCATGTTTCAAAATAAAAAGGAGCCAGGTGTGGTGGCGCACACTTGTAATCCCAGTGCTTGGGAGGCTGAGACAGGAGGATCACAGGTTCAAGGCCAGCCTTAGCAACTTAGCGAGGCCCTCTGCAACTTAATGAGACCCTGTTTCAAAATAAAAAATAAAATTGAAGCTGGGTGTGGTGGTTCATGCCTGTAATTCTAGTACCTGGGAGGCTGAGACAGGAGGATCGCAGGTTCAAGGACAGTCTCAGTAAGTAGTGAGACTCTCATCAACCTAGCAAGACCCTGTTTCAAAATAAAAATAAAATGGGGCTGGGGCTGTAGCTCAAAGGTAAAATGTCCCTGGATTCAACCCCCAGTGCCACAATAAATAAATAAATAAATAAATAAATATATAAATAAAATAGGGCTGGGGTGTAGTTCGAGATAGAATGTCCCTAGGTTCAATCGCTAGAATCAAGAATAAATAAAGGAAAAATGCCCTCCTAAGGCCATTTACAGAAGGGCAGCTCCTCCTTATATGCCAACCCCCAAAAGGCAGAGGTCATCCTGTGACCCACGAAGGGAGGCAAACCCACCTGGCGGAATTTGGCTCGAGCCTCCTTTTCCTTCATCCTGCCATGAGCCACCAGGTAATCAAACACCTCTCCTGCAAGAGATGGGTGGGGTGTGGTGAGCGCTGGCTGGGGCTGGGAGAGGAAGGGGCAGAGTGCAAAGCGGCCGCTCCACACCTACCGCCACTGGCATACTCCATGACAAGGTAGAGCGTCTTCTCTGTCTCAATCACTTCAAATAACTTAACTGCAAGAGAAAAGGCCAAGCCTGGAATAGACACGGAGCAGTGGCCACACGCCAAGCCCTATGTGTCCAGGGGCATCCCAGGGACGAACATCCCCACTTTCCTGTTTCCCAGAGACCCCAGGACAAGCTCCTTTCAGAGCAGCCAAACTACTAAGGAGCCCAGGGTGCCTGGGGTGGAGCCGGCCTTTGAGCTGAGCTGCCAGAGCATCCTACACCCTCGAGGACTCCAGACCCCAGAAGGCAATGCCTGTGGAGAGGACACATGCCGGCAAGCGCAGCCTGCTGTGGGGGAAGAAGAAAGACACGACAACTGCTCCTCACCTATGTTAGGATGATTCAAAACCTTCATTATTCTTACTTCACGGAACAGCTGAAAAGGAAAACACCAGAGGGTCACGTCTGTGCAACTCGTTCCCCCCAAGGCCTTAAATCTAAGCCCTGCGAGGACTTTTTTTTTTTTCTCAAAAAAACAAAACCAGAGCCCGTCAGGGAGCCAGGGCAGTGGTCTGGCTCACCAGCCCTCCTGTTGCTGGGAGGCAGGGGAAGAGGGCTGAAGAGTAGAGCTCACTGACTTGCCACCCCAGGCTGCCTGAGCATCAGGTGAACCTGCTGTGCCCTCTTCCACATCCACCCAAACCCAGCCTCAAAAAGAGTAGTGGGAGCCGGGTGTGGGGGCACACACCTGGAATCCCAGTACTTGGGAGGCTGAGACAGGAGAATCCCGGGTTCAAAGCCAACCTCAGCAACTTGGTGAGGCAGTCAGCAACTTAGCGAGACCCTGATTCCAAATAAAAAATAAAAATAGAGGCCCTCCGCAACTTCGTGAGACCCGGTTTCAAAATAAAGCATAAAAAAAATAGGGCCGGGGGTGTAGCGCGGAGGTAGAACACCCCTGGGTTCAATCCCCGGTACCGCAAACAAAAAATAAAAAAAATAAAAAAATAAAAAAATAAAAATAAAAATAAAAATAGGGCTGGGGGTGTAGCTCAGAGGTAGACTGTCCCTGGGTTCCATCCCCAGTACCACCAAAAAAAAAAAAAAAGAGTAGTGGGAGCTGGGCGTGGTAGTGCACACCTATAATCCCAGTACTTGGGAGGCTGAGACCAGAGGATTTGCAGGTTGGAAGCTAGCCTCAGCAATTCAGCAAGGCCCTCCACAACTTAGAGAGACCCTGTTTCAAATTAAAAAATAAAATAGGGCGCACACACAGCAGTGGGTCTGGCTGGGTGCTTCTGCAGCAGGAGTGTGAGTCCATGTGTGTGAATATGCAGCACTTGAGCTCCTTCCCCAGGTCAGTGTGGAAACACTGCTGCTGGCCTGGAGCACAGGGTGGAGTTCCGAAGGGCGGCCACCAGCTTCTGACTTACAGAAGTCAGAGAGCCTGTACGGAGGAATGGGATCCGCCTTTCTCTCCTGGGCCTCTGGGGTGGTGACAGAAGAAGCCACTCCTATATATAGCTGATGCCAATTTTAATCAAATCCACCTCCACACACTCACGCTCTCTTTGTGAAACAAAACCAGGGGCTCCAAGCCATACATTTCCATAAAGAAAGATGACAGAAATGAACTCCTTCCCCCCTGCGGGGGCCAGAAAATTGGAGGTGGGTTTTTTTGGTAATTTTCAGGCCTTACCACTTGCACTAAGAACAGAACTGGTTTTTTTTGTTTTATTATTGGGGAGGTCTGGAACCCGAATTTATGACATAGTTTATAGAATAAAGTGAATATGTTTTCCCCTGTCACGACATCCCAGAGCTTTGATTAACTCAAGAGGAAAAGAAGCAACTGGCTTCCTAACCTTTAGGACCCCGATTCTGACCTTTGCTCGCTCTCTCTTTTTTTTTTTTTTGCGGTACCGGGGATTGAACCCAGGGGCGTTCTACCTCCGCGCTACACCCCCGGCCCTATTTTTTATACTTTATTTTGAAACCGGGTCTCACGAAGTTGCGGAGGGCCTCACTAAGGAGAGAGAGAGAGAGAGAGAGAGAGAGCGAGCGCGCGAGCCTCAGCTGGCCGCAAACCTGGATCCTCCGGTCTTCGCCTCCCAAAGTACTGGGATTACAAGCGTGCACCACCATGCCCGGCTTCTTTGCTCTCTTTTTTAGGGCCCAGGTTTTTCTCACTTCCTTCCCTGGCCCAACAATTACTTTGGATGAAGAAGCAACAAATACTAGTCTCCACCCCGGGGCAGTAATGGGGAACAGCACTGCAATGGGGCCTGGAGCCAGAGGCCAGGTCCTTCCGCGGAGGGCCTGGAGGTAGCCTTCTCCTGGAAGAGATGGGAGTTTTCTGGGCTCACCTAGAACCCCGAGGAGGCTAGCTTCTTCAGTGTCCATCCTTTAGGAATCATTGCTAGGATCAAATTTATTAATTTACTTATTTTTGCGGTACTAGGGATTGAACCCAGGGGCATTCTACTTCCAAGCCACACCCCCAGCCCTAATTTTGTTCTTTTTTGTGTGTGGGTGTGTGGTACTGGGGATTGAACCCAGAGACATTCTCCCTTCGAGCTACACCCCAGCCTGATTTCGTTTCTTATTTGGAAACAGGGTCTCGCTAGGTTGATGAGTGTCTCACTACTTGCTGAGGCTGTCCTTGAACCTGCGATCCTCCTGTCTTAGCCTCCCAAGTACAGGAATTATAGGCGTGTACCACCATACCTGGCTTATTCTTTATTTTATTTACCTGCGATCCTCCTGTCTCAGCCTCCCAAGTACTGGGATTACAAGCATGCACCACCATGCCTAGCTTTTGGATCAAATTTGTTTATCTATTTATTATTTATTTACAGAACTGGGGGTTGAGCCCAGGGGCATTACAGCTCCGAGCTACACCCCCAACACTTTTTTTTTTTTTTTTTGCGGTACCGGGGATTGAACGCAGGGGCGTTCTACCTCTGCGCTACGCCCCCGGCCCTATTTTTTTTTTTTTTTGCAGTACCGGGGGTTGAACCTAGGGGCGTTCTACCTCCACGCTACACCCCCGGCCCTATTTTTTTATGCTTTGAGACTGGGTCTCACAAAGTTGCGGAAGGCCTCACTAGGTAGAGAGAGAGAGAGGAGGAGAGATCGCGCGCGCCGCGCATGGGTGCTGAGGCTGGCCGCGAACCCGGATCCTCCAGTCTCCGCCTCCCAAAGTACTGGGATTACAAGCGTGCGCCACCATGCCCGGCTCTATTTTTTATACTTTATTTTGAAACCGGGTCTCACGAAGTTGCAGAGGGCCTCACTAAGGAGAGAGAGAGAGAGAGAGAGAGAGAGAGAGGTGAGGCTGGCCGTGAACCCGGATCCTCCGGTCTCCGCCTCCCAAAGTACTGAGATTACAAGCGTGCGCCACCACGCCCGGCCCCAACACTATTTTTTATTCTTTATTTTGAAACAGGGTCTCAGTCAGGCGTGGTGGTGCACGCTTGTAATCCCGGTACTTGGGAGGCTGAAACTGGAGGATCCGAGTTCGTGGCCAGTCTCAGCTACTTAGTGAGGCCCTCTTCAACTTAGTAAGACCCTG